>APFE031176401.1:728-65321 GCA_000404065.3 Pinus taeda
GAATGTGCCCATACCACATTTCATATGGAGTCTTGTTTCTAATAGCATTAGATGGACATCTATTCTTTATATATACAACACATAGAACTGCATCAGCGCAAAACATCAACTTTACATTTTTGAAAAACATCATTAAGCGTACCATATTTAAGATTGTTCTATTCATTCCTTCAGCTACACCGTTCTGTTGGGGATTATAAGGCACAGTTGTTTGATGTTTGATCCCATGCTGGCGAAGATAGTTTTCAAATTCATTTGAAGTGTATTCTTTTCCATTATCAATGCGAATAGAACCAATATGAGATTGTGCATCATTTTCAATCCATGTATGAAAGTTCTTGAATGTTTGAAAAGCATCAGATGCGTTCTTCAATAAATAAACCCAACACATTCTAGTGTAGTCATCAATAATTGTCATCATATATTTATTTCCATTTGCAGAAGGAATAGGCATTGGACCACATAAATCTGAATGAATGAGTTCAAGTTTTCTATGTGCTCTCGAATGTGAATCATGAAAAGACTGTTTGCTATGCTTTCCTAGAATGCAAGCATCACATTGCTTACGTTTCCTAGGAATTGTAGGCAAACTAGCAACACCATTTTTCTTCAACAAGCGGAGGCTGTCATAGTTCAAATGTCCAAATCTAGCATGCCATAATAAACTTGATGGAAGTGTACCTTCTTCATAATGAGAATTGTATGAGAGATGTTGTGCACGAGCATAGGTACCTTGCAGCTTGAGAAGCCTTTCTTCTTCTATTCCCCTCATGGCAAGTGAGTGGTTAGATGCTTTTCTCACCTCAAGCTTGCCATCAAACATATGAATGGAGTGACCTTGTTGGCGGATGTGGACCAAGGACAACAAGTTTCTCTTCAGCTGTGGGAGATATAGAACATGATGCAGAAGGAAGTCTGGAAGATCAGGGAATTGAAGCTTGATTGTGCCAAGCCCTGATGGCTTGATTTTTGATTGGTTTGCAAAGTACATTGCTCCATCAACATTGTCAGTAAATTCTTCAAAAAAATCTTTTCTATGAGTCATGTGGCAAGTTGCTCCTGAATCAAGCAACCAATCATTTTTCCAAGAAGCAAGTGAAGCATTAAATAAATCTTCATTTACTTAAATATTACATTGTGCCACAACAAGTTGTTCTTGAATCAAGCAACCAATCATTTTTCCAAGAAGCAAGTGAAGCATTAAATAAATCTTCGTTTACTCCGATATTACATTGTGCCACAACATAATGAGCGGATTCAGGTGCTTTACCTTTGTCTATATCATTAGTTTTACCTTTGGGTTTATTTCTTTGCTGCTCAATTTTGTCCCAAGGTAACTTGCATGTAGAGGCATCATGTGATCCATTTCTTTTGCAGCGTATGCAGTGCAAATCTGACTTTTCTCCTTGAGATTGTCTGCCCCCCCTGCCTCTGAAATATCTTCCTCTTCCCCTTTGACCACCTCTTTTTCCGGAAGAATCTTGAGCAGGATTCTTTTCTTTATGAGCAAGGCACACAGCCTCTTCAGAAGATTCAGGGGCTATCTTCTTTTCAAAATCTCTCTCTTTCAGCAAATTTTTTCACAAGAGAGTCGAAGGTAATATCTTTGAGACTTCCATTTGCTTGCAATGACACAAGATAATTGGAGTAAGTAGGATAAAGTGCCTTGAGAAAAGTGATAAGAGGAATATCCAATTCAACCTTAGTGGCTTTGATATCATGCATTATAGATTTTACTTCGGATGCAAGAGCAAGAGGATCATTATTTTGCAATTCAAGAGTGAAGAGTTTAATCATGAGTTGAACAACTTCAAGTGCAGAATGTGAGTCATAGAGTTCTTTCAGCTTTTGTAAGGCATCGAAAGCAATTGAAAATGGCGAAATATGGCGACTCACCTCTTCACTTACAGATGCTGCAATTAGTGCATAGGCTTTGTTGTTCTTATTTTCCCAAATGGCGAGCTCTTTGTCTGAGGTAGGTTGTTTTGGCTCTTTGTCTCCGTCTCCAATACACACTCCTTTCCACAACTCATTGAAAATGAGGGTGTGTTTTATCATCCGGGACCACTCAAGATAGTTCTTCTTTCCAGTGAGAACTATTCCCACAATAGATATGATTGAATGCATACTGTAAAAAAAAACTTCTGTTGTAAAAAAAAAACGATTCTGATAGAGGTATTAGAGTGGATATCAAAGTGCGTTTGAATACCCACTGCGTTTCATTAAAATATTCTATTTCAATATAGTACTGTCATACCATGTCATAAAAACGCTGTCATGAAAACCATGTCAGAGAACTAGTGATATGTGTAATATTACAACACAGTTATATTAAAAAATCATTTGTAGCATGGTAATATTCTGGACCAATCATTAAAAAAGCCAATGTATTTGAGTTTACCAAATGAATCCCTTCAAAAAATTCCGCTGCTTCACGTGAGTGCACATAGTTTAGAGTGGCGCACCATTTCAACATTGTAGGCCATATGAGTTCATCTCCACATCTGTTATGAGACCAATAGCGCTATACTATCCTCTGTCCACATCCGTTTTAATACATTGGTGTTTTTTTTTGAATGAGACAGCGTAGTATTCTGGGACATAGTAGTGGATAGGTGTGATGTTGCTGGAGGATGGCAGTATATGGGCAGTAGCGCAAGGGCGCACGGTCAAAAGGGAGCACCGTTAGGCTGCAACATACCAGTCAACACAATATTGAACATAATGAGCCATCGCTCTCAGTTTATTAGCACACCGAGCAACGTGGAATTGAGCACAGTTAGCAGAACTGCGTGCCTGGAGCAGTATTAATGGAGCAGAACTAATATATCAATGGAACACATATATATACCAGAACTGTATATCATAGAGCAGAACTAATATATCAATGGAATGCATATATATACCAGAACTGTATATCAATGGAGCAGAACTGTATATCAATGGAACGCATATATCAATGGAACGTTGGCCATCAGTGTTTGCGTGGAGACTGAGATAGTGAGACAACGCTGTATGGTGTATTCAACAGCGTAAGAAACCTAGAACCAGGAGAACTAAGGTTTGAATGATAGACATAGCATGAATATATAGTTTCAGTCATGTGTGCCAAGGCCCTGGAAGATGAAGGGTTTGACCCGTTTGGTAAGCTTTCACCCAAAGTGACTATTCGAGCGGACAAAGAATGAATACGGTTACCCAAACCTAACCACCTTTTGGTGAGCGTTATGTAAAAACAAACTCAACGGAGCAAAGAATAATACCATGTCAGAGAATAATGGTAAATCGCAGATGGAGCAGGTCTGGCAATGGAGCGCTGTTATACCAGCGTGGAGAGAGCAACAAAAGCTCAAGTGTTACTGAGATTATTAGGCAGAGGGCAGACCCTGATTACCAAGCAGAGGGAAGACCCAGATCACTGAAAAATGGTCGAAGGGAGTTACAATGGCAGTTAAAAGCCAAAAATGGCGCTGGCTCTGATACCATGTCAGACCAGGCAGTAGCTTTGCTAAAACAATTCGTTAATATTCATTCAGGTTGGTCTTTATTATATACATGAGGGAGAGCCTGTTCATTTGATCTCCCGGTGACTATTCCTATTCTCGATTATTTATTTACATTAATTTCACCTAATCCTGATGATTAGGTGTCAACAACATGGCACAAGAATGCTAAACAGTGGGACAACAACACATGCAATCATGGTGGAGCATGGGTAGATGGGACAACAAGGAGATGGTGCTTGCATGTGACTACAAGAAAATCATGATGTGGCAGTATGATGTGTGCAACATGGTAATGAGGTCTAGCATAGTGATGATGAGTGCAGCACGATGCAACACAGTGAGGTGCAGCATGATGACGAGGTGCAACACTATGATGGGTGATGGAGTCACCTGGGAGAATCAGTTGAAGCAGCATGTCTTCAACTGAGTTTAGCTATCTCATGTATCATCCTCTTAGAGATGATCTATGCTCTTATTTAAGATAAGTTAAAGTGTTGACTTCTGTTGTCAATGTACTATCTCTCTCTCTCTCTCCGCTGAACTATTGAAGAACATATAAAAAGAATTGATCAAGGGTTTCCCCACATTGGGGTTTATCCCTGGCTAGCGCCACATCTTGTGTCCTCTTGTCTTGGCTTGTCTTCTGCGATCTATGTTTATGTTCTATTTGCAATTTAGTTTAATGCTAATGTAATTGCTAATCTGGAAAAGATATTGAGTTAATTGTGAAAATTGAAATAAATTGCTCTAAGCATAGAACATACCTAAAATTAACATGGTATCAGAGCTGAGGTGAAGACAAAACCCTTCAAGAGTGAAAGAGCAATCACCGAAGCCAGTTGGGAAAGGACAAGAGGATCAATGGATTCCTCATCCCTCTTCAAATTCACCAAGGGTAAGTCGAAGTAGAGAACATCATCAAAATGGCTCAACAGAAGCTTCTGATGGCCTACCCAAAGATCACTTCAATGGGAAGTCCAGGTCTAAGGGTGGAAGGGAAGGCAGATGCCTTATTTGTAATAAGTTCGGCCATTATGCGAAGGAGTGTCCGAATGGTAGGGACACATCACTTGATGAAGATAACAATCATTCCAGGGACATCTTCAATGATCGAAGGAATGATAGGTAATGCAGGTCATCAAGGAAATAACCGACTCTTCAAAGAAAGCAAGGAACCCTAGGTATGGAGAATCAAATGTTGTTTCTAATAAGATAAAGAAACATTATCTTATATTGGCCCTCTCCTCCAGACTCTTTGGGAATCTGGCTTATTAATTGTAGTGCTTCAAGGCACTCCATCGGATAGAAGGGTGCTCTCTCTAATTTGGTAGAGATGGAAACAATCATGGGATTATACTTAGAGTCAATGCCACCTATCCCGGAAAGGGTGTAGGGAATGTTACCTCTCAATTGGATGAGGGTAACTCAATTCATTTACAAGAATCTCTTTTATCTACCTGATTGCAAGAAGAACCTGGTGTCCATTTCGGCAATGGAAGTCAAAGGTTTCCGGGTGGCATTCATCAATGGAAAGGTACGTGTTTGAAAATAGAATTTTCAAAGAGGCTTTTACTCATGGGTTTAGGGTTGGCAATTTGTATCAAGTTGCAGGAAGTCCATTGGGGACCATGTCAGTTGACACATCTCATCTATAGCACCGCAGTCTACTTTATGGGGCACTACCTGATGTGAGTCAGATGGTGACAGGGATGCCTGAATTCAAAAATAGCATGAAGGTACATGTCTGAGATGTACCGAAGGAAAATCTTACAAGGGGACCATTCCGCTCATGTAGCAGGTCCACAGGTTTTTAACACCCCGAGGGGTTTGAGATTCATGATCGGGAATCTCATATATGCAGGTGGAAGAAAGCCCTCTATGGTTTGAATCAAAACACCCCGGGCTTAGTATGAGAGGATTGATAGGTACCTGATGAAGCTGAGATTCACTAGGAGTGAAGCTGATCCAAACCATTGCTTGAAGGTTGTGGATGATAGACCTCTCATATCGACACCTTTTGACGATGACCTCTTTCTGACAGGTGCAAACCCTCTCATTTGCAAAAGTAAGAGGGAGTTGGATTCCGGATTTGGAATGGTAAACTGCAAGCCCGTGACTACCTCGAGGATCTTAACTTTCAAAAGTTACGTGGTAGTAATGCCGGACTAGATTTGGGAAATGCCTCTGAGTTTCATAGACTCATTCGCGTTAATGTTCTTGGTGAACTTCCGTCTGGACATATGTTTTGTATTTAGCATGATGAGCTCATATATGGTTGAGCCTCACTAGATTGGTGCCAAGAATCTTCTGAGATATCTTCCGGGCACAATCTCTCATGGATTGAGATACACTGCCGGAAATATGAAGCTGCATGATTATTCGAATACTGATTGGGCAAGCAGTGTGAAGGATCGCAAGAGCACTTCTGGGTTCTGGTTCTCCTTGGGTTTCTGCTCGATATCTTGGATGAGTAGGAAGCAAAAGACAGTTGCTTTGAGCACCGCTGGGACCGAATACATAGCTATAAGTACGATCTCGTGTGAAATTCCCTGTTGTAGAAGCTCTTCAGTGAGCTGTTCGTACACATGATGGATACCACTGTGATCTTCTGTGTCAACCAGGGGGGATCCTATTGTTGAGGAATTCTGTATTCTATGATTGCTCCAGCATAGAGACATTAGATACTACCATATCTGGGATATGGTACATCGATGGGCGAGAAGGGTCCATCCATTCAGAATGATGTACAGGTCGCAAACATTCTGTCGAAGCCCCGGGGAAAGGTCAAATTTGTGACTTTCCCGAACGACTTGGAGTCGTTAAGAGACCCTTTTATGAGGGTCCTGCGTGATGTATGCATTGAGCTCTGGGAGCTCCGGGGGGCTTGGGGTACTTCTTGAAGCAACAAGCGACCATAAGGCGACTCACCCTCCTCTAACGGTGCGCTGTGTATAGGGTGAATGGTTCAACCTTCCCCTGTGATACCCCGTGGTGACTTATGGACAGGATGAGTGGTTCTCTTATCGAGGCATCCTACCCATGCAGTCTGGGACTCATGGGAAGTACCTCTCATCTGGCCAATGAGTGGGGAAATGGGGTTAGGGACCATAGTAGTACTATCGATAGATGGATCGTTGTATCTACTGTACTCCCTATGCTAGGATGACCTCCATTAATCTGGGATCAGTATGAGTGGTTTGAGACACTCTCTTTTGATATTGATCTAGGATGAATGAAACTGACTTCGGGTCAGTAAGAGTGATATGACTCATTCTCTTGGAACTGATTTGGGATCAGTAAGAGTGGTATGACACACTCTCTTCATATGCAACTGACTTCGGGTTAGTAGAGAATTGTATGAGACATTTTCGATCAATTCTTCTTCTTCATGGTTCAGCAGAGCAGAGCAGTGTAGGCCACTGATGGCAGAGATAGTACAGTCTGGCATATGGATTAGCGGATGGAGTTCTCCCTAGTTGAGAGGGAATGTTAAAACTGGCAACTAGGGCCAAACTCCATGTGGGTCATCTTATTTATGGCAACTGATATTTTTCTTGGACTCCCCTCATCAAAAGGTGTAGGATTGCTCTAAAGATCATCCGATTCTGATAAGTATTCATGGAGTTATGAATTTATTTGTGTTATAAGACAATTCGTCAAGGTTGGCTAGCAACCAAATAACCCCCACATGTGCTCAACATTTTAGTATAAAAGGAGATGAATTGAGTCTCATTTCACACACACTTCACTCTTGATTTCTCTCCACTCGCTTTGGGTTTTAATGGAAGAGAAATCTAGGAGAGGAAGCCCTAAACACAGGATGGAAGGAGGCTGATCTACGCAGCCCTAATGGAGATCAAACCCCAGTTATGGAAGGGACTTATACGCTGACCTAAAGAAGATGTCCTTACCATTAACGCAGTCATGGAAGGAGTGATAACGCAACTATGAAGGAGGCTAAACACGCTGCCCTATCCGCAGTCCTAAAAGCCTACCTAGCTGCAGTGCTAAAAGGATACCTAGCCGTAGTCAAGGAGGGTTACATGATGCCCTAGCCGCAGTCAAGGAGGGTTACATGATGCCCTAGCCGCAAGTCTATGATGCCCTAGTTGCAGGCCACTTCAAGTGACTGAATTGATGGATGGAGGGCCAAGGTTCTAGAGCTAAGAGGGTAAGCTCCTAGGCTGAGTAAAGGAGGAACATAATGCTGTATGGAGAGGCCTAAACACAGGCCTAATGGTGCTGTCCTAGAATACCCTAGACACAGTCATTCACTGCCATACGCTATTCTAAATGACGTCTGTTCATACTTGAAGGGAGGCTGAGTTTGGAAAGGAGAATTATGGATTGTTTGAGGGCAACAAAAGGTAAGATAAGACTGTTTCGGAAGGCTGTTAGTGTGCAATAGAGGTCTGTGGTAGGCCACAGGCCTAGCCACTCCAAAACAGGGCAACGTGGAAGTGTTAGGGGCTGCCACATGCTCAGAACAACAGCATGAGGAGGCATCCATCTACCTTGACTAGGTCGCAGTTCATTAAGGTTGTTCAAGGTATGCTTTGGGGCATGATTGTTGGGTTGCTATAGGTTACAATGGGACAACAGCAAGCATGGTGCTGCAAACACAAATGGGACAACTAGCAATCATAGGAGCAGCAATGACATGTGGCAGCCAAAGCACATTATGACAACAGTAGCAATGCTAAACAATGGGACAGTAGCATGGTGCTGCAAGGGATAACGACATGGTAAGTGGTACAACAGGACATGGTGCTTGTTGGAGCTTGGTACTTGGGACAACAAGCTATGACATGGCATATCAATGCTAAACAGTGGGACAACAACAAACGCAATAATGGTGGAGCATGGTAGATTGGACAACAAGGACATGGTTCTTGCATGGGACTGCAATCAATCATGGTGTAGTAGTATGATGTGTGCAGCATGGTAATGAGGTCCAACATAGTGATGATGAGTGCAACACGATGCAACACAGTGAGGTACAACATGATGACGAGGTGCAACGCTATGATGGGTGATGGAGTCACCTGGGAGAATCAGTTGAAGGAGCATGTCTTCAACTGAGTTCAGCTACCTCATGTATCATCCTCTTAGAGATGATCTATGCTCTTATTTAAGATAAGTCAACAAGAACATATAAGAAGAATTGATCAAGGGTTTCCCTACATTGGGGTTTGTCCCTGGCTAGCGCCACATCTTGTGTCCTCTTGTCTTGGCTTTTCTTCTGCGATCTATGTTTATGTTCTATCTACAATTTACTTTATTGCTAATCTAGAAAAGATATTGAGCTAACTTTGAAAATTGAAATAAATTGCTCTAAGCATAGAACATGCCTAAAATTAACAAGGGATTGAATTTCAAGGAGTTTGTCACCTTGATAATTAATGGGAATATTAAATTTTTGAAGTAAAAGGAGACAAAAAGTAAGATAAAGGAAAATGGTAACTTAATGTAGGATAAATGAGAATGTCAAGGAGAAATGATTGAATAGGTAAGATAAAGTAGAATGTCAAATTTTACTTCAAATTTTAACATTACCATTTATTGTTTCAGGGTATTTGAGAGTGGTTCAAGCCTCATTGGGTTTCATATGGAGAAAGTAGAATTTTAGATTCCATTCGGAATTCATTAGACTTAATAGTTTTCAAGATTTTAGGGTTGGCAGGATTGTCACATTTCCACTTGATTCTATCATGTTTGAGGGTATGGGATTGGTATCAGTCAAATGTCAATTTTTCTACAAGATGCACACTAAAAACCAATCTTTTGATATGATGATTACTATCTAATGATCTTCAAACAATTTATGTCATGTCACTGATATCATTAAGCATTTATACACAAAATATCTCAACAACAAATGCAACGAAAATAGTAAAGATCATAAAGAGACAACAATGCACAATAGAGACAATATTTTTACCTTGAGAAAACCAAACTTGGGAAAAACCTGACAACTTTTCTTTGGAGAAATTATACATCAGCAAGGTTTACAAATCAATAGTTTGTCTAGGAATTTGTGCCAATACCCAAGTCAAAATACCAGACAAATCTGGTCAAACTCCAACAAGCCAAGGCTAGTCAAACTGTCCAAAATAGTCAGAATTCAACGCTGGTCAAACTACCCAAAATTTGAGATCAAACTAGCCTGGTCAAATATGGACCTACGATCATCTCTGCAGTCAAATTCAGCCTTGCGGTGTTGAAAATGTAACTAGGTTCGGTCTTCATAATTATCTTTATACTTGTATCAATATGTATTTCATGTAAAAGCAAAAACAAGAAAAATATATATTTTTAAATTATTTTCTAGTCAAAGCAATTCATGTTTCTAGGGTTTGTTGAGTAAAAAAGGAAAATTTATCATGTGTCAAAGTCCCATTTGGACTATTTGTAACAAAAATGAATTTTTTATATTGAGTTAAAAAGAGTCGTTTTGCCCCACAAGGCCAAGTTGGCCTTGCCTTGACAAGTCAGCCTTGAAGAGGCACCTACTTGACCTCTTGGACAACTATAAAAGGAAGATACTTCTACCTCATTTGATCACTTACTCACACTCATCAATTTTTGTGCAAGAAAGAAGAAGAAATAGAGCGAATGCCAAGTAGAGAGAAGAAGAATCTAAGGAAAGAAGAAAAGTTGAATTTTTACTTGTCCCTATTCACACTTGCGAAGGAGCTGGGGAAACTCTGCGAAGGTGCTGCGACAACTCTGCCATGTAGATGGTCTAAAATTCTGACTTGAAGAGGTTTGACCTACTTTGATTCTTGTTGACTTTGTTTTGGTTGGAGAAGATCTGAAGGAGGGCTGACTTGGTTCCTCGTGGACGTCTTGGTCTTGGGTCCTAGATGTCTCACTTTGATCTCATTCTCTAAGACGAGAAGTTGTTTGGGTTTTCCCCCTTGTGGGTTTTTGCCTTGGCTTGGAGCCTACATCTTGTGATCTTTGTTTTTCGCGATCTTCATGCACTTTATATTTTGGTAATTGCTTGATGAAGAAGACATAGTAAAGTAATAAAAGCCAACAAACACTCACAAGTAATTGTCAAGTAAGAGGAATCAAACCTAATCTACTAGTCTGTTGATTTCTCGACATGATATCAACGCTAAGGTGAAGGAAGGACAACTTAAGGATCACTTTTTGTTGGCATTCTTCTTTGAAGACATTCTTGAAGCAACTATCTTCTCTCTCCTTCTCCAAATGGCAAGATATATGAAGGTCAGTCTCAAGACTCTTAGGAGTCCGCTTGAGTCTATCAAAGTTTGCTTCATCAAGTTCATCAACAAGCTATCTAAAGGAGTCATGGATGGAAGTTTTTATTCTGCTCTTACAGACATTTGAAGATGATAGTACATGGGTAAATGATAGTGGAGCTTCATGTTACGAATATAAATTACATAAGATAAACTTAATATAAATAATGTAAATAATAAATAATAAAAAATTTGGACTATGTTAAATAGTCATTTAGTTAAGTGAAAATGCATGTCTAGAAGACATGCCTAGTCATGAAAGGACACCTGCCTAGGTATATATGCAGGTCCTTATTGTAACATTCAATGTCTTGTACATTTTATATATATTAATAAATTATTATTACAAATACCTTTTGTGTATATTTACATTAAAGTCAACAAGCTACAATGTTGTTCACTTCAAGGCACATGATAGGTGAACATGGACAACTCAAAACTTGTTCAAAAGGAAACTCTTCTCACTCAGTGGAACTTGGAGACAAGAATAGCAACTCGGTTAAAGGGATTGGATCTACCTTTTTGGAGCTAGAAATCGGTGGAAATATTCATCTCAACAACATTCTATATGTTTTAGGTTTGAAAACGAACTTCCTTTCTATTCCTTGCTTAGAAGATAGAGGTGATAGGGTGGCATTTGTTGACGACAAAGTTATTGTTTGGGCTAAGGGATCTAGTATTGAAAATGCAAGGACTATTGGGATTAGTGCGGGGAGGTTGTATAGACATCTGACTCCTCAAGCTCTAGTACATTTAGACGTCAACCCTTTTGAATTATGGCATAGAAGGTATGGTCACCTTCGTTACAAGATATTGCCATCATTGAATCATGTGGTTTTTGGTAAACCCGATCTAAAAGAAAAGTGTGAAAGAGTCTGTAAGGGATGTGCTATTGACAAGAATGTGAAGAATTACTAGCAGTCATACGAGATCCAAAGAAATTTTGAATCTCATACATTTTGATGTTTGTGGACCTATGATAGAGAAGTCAGTTGGTGGTTATCAATACTATGTAACATTCATTGATGATCACTCTAGAAGGACTTGGATATACCTCCTAAATTCTAAGGATGAGTATTTGAGAAATTTTAGGAGTTGAAGGCAAAAGTAGAAAATTTGTTAGGAAAGAAGATCAAAACCCTAAGATCTGAAAATTGTGGAGAATATACTTTTAGAGAAATTGTGGCTTTTTGCAAAGAAGCAGAAATTAAGAGGGAGCTGATAATTGTCTACAATCCTCAACATAATGGTGTGGTTGAAAGGAAGAACCGATCCATTGAAGAATGTGTTAGAGCCATGGTACATGGCCAAGACCTTCCCAAGTTCTTATGGGGATAAGCTTCTGTAATAACAGTATACATTCAAAATCGAAGTCCTCATAGAATTGTTAATGACATGACCCCAGAATAAGCATTCATAGGAAAGAAGCCAAGTGTTGATCATCTCCAAATTTTTGGATGTCCTGTATACATTCACATTCCCAAGGACAAAGGAAGAAGTTGGACCTAACAGGTATGAAAGGCATCTGTTTTGGATATAACACTTCATCGAAAGCATTTAGAGTCTACATCAAGGAAGATCGACATATTGAAGTAAGTAGAGATGTCATTTTTGACAAAAGCATTGCATACAATAAGTCCAAGGATATTCCCACTGATTTTGATGAGGAAGAAGAACCTATTTTTGCAAATGAAGAAGTTTCAAGGCATGACAATACTCCAAAACCTACAACTAATCATGAAGAAATTGAAGGATCAAGTGAACCTGTGCAGCAAGTCATCATCCCAGAAACTCGAAAGAGGTCAACTTGGTTAAGGTCAACTCTACAGGAAGCCGGAGGACATACAACAACAAAAGGAAGATTTAGAGAAAGTAAGAAGCCTAAGAGATATTTAGGTTATGCAACTTACATGACTAAACTTATTGAAGTAGAATCTACCACTTACGAAAAGGTAGTTGAACATTAAAAATGGAACAATGTTGTTGGACACCTAATCCTCTAAGGGTTGGTGTGGAAGCTGAATAGTCTAAGGAAGTCCAAGAGACCTTGGAATACGAAACCAAAGGTCATATGAATGTACTATAAATGTATATCATTTGTTAATAATAGATATTCTCTCATGCCTATCATTCATCTTCTGTTTCTGCCATGTATGCGTTTAACATGGTATCGGAGCCAGCGCCATTTTTGGCTTCCCTCTCTGCTTTGTAACTCCCTTCTGCCTATGTTCTGCCTATTTTGCAGAACTAACCTCTTGCAACCACTCCACAGGTGTGCCTCTCTCAAGAATTTGATAACCTTTCTGCAGGTTTTCCTCTCTGGCAACTGTTGCCCCTCTTTGGCAACTGCTGCAGACGTTCTGCTGGTTATGTGAGGCAACTTCTTCACAAGCGTAGTTGAGGTATCACTTCCACACCTGCATGTATGCTGTCTACCGATAGACCTCTCATGGTTTCATCACTCTCTTGAGTTCATAGTGTTAAACACGAGTGTGATGAATGAAATTCTCTTATGACTATGTATCGGTGTTCTGGACCCTAATCAGGTATTTTTCTCTGTTCATACATTTTATTTATAAATCACAGTCAATTAGTGTTTTTTTTCCAAAGGAAAAATCGTTATCTTTCATTAATTTTGAAAAATTACATATAGTAGATGCCCAAGGCATATGCATAATTGTTGGCCTCAGGCTAGTACAAGATATCATAGCAAGTTATAAGTTATGGCAGCAGCCATTGAAAATACTTAAGCAAAAAAAACTCCACCATGCAAGGTGTCCAACTAGTAGATAATATAAACAGTCTGATTAAAACATAGGAAAATTAAATACAAAATATGCAATAACTGTATCTGATCATATCACAAAAAATTTAGGGCCTGACCGCCCTATGATAATCTCGATCAATATATGGCCTGTGGTAGTATTGAAACTGTTCTGCACCGTCCTGCTCCAGGATCATCCACTGACCTCGGGGTAATATCGTGGCCGCCTTGGAAAGCTTGTTAGTGCTTTCGTTATATTCCCTGAAAATATGTTGACACGAAATGGAGTTAAAATGAGCTTTGAAAGAGACCACCTCATCCAATATGTTCCTAAGTGAGTGTGCATGACAGAGATTAGTGTTGTTGAACCAATTGATAGTGATTTTGGAATCCTTGAAAATCTGTAGATTAATGCAATAATGAGCTAATGAGAAATGTAGAAGGTGCCGAAGAGTAATAAGCTCAACAAAATTGTTAGTTCCTTCCCCAAGTCCTAGGTGGACTTTGAATGAATGGTTCTCGGTCAAGTGAAGAATGAAATCGCCTCCGCAGCCATGGCCTTGGGCTGCAACGTCGAAAAATGCCCATGGGATAGATTTATTGATAGTCCCTGGATTGTGAATGCGACGAGGAGGAGCATGTGAAGTCTCTGTGATTTCATTGAATGCAGACACAAGTTTTGCAGAGATGATAGGCTAGCGTATATTGGCGTCCTTGAAAATGATGCTATTGTGGGTGAGCCAAACAGTCCAGCACAGTAGGAGCGGGAGACAGAGAGTTTTGGTTTCGCGATGTGATTCAACCCTGTTATTCCAAGCTTGATAAATATTTTTCCCTTCCCATCTCCTAGGAATGGACAATTAGTGTTAAGCGCTAATACTGAGTATTAAACGCTAAACCTTTCCTTAAATGCCTTTATTAAAAGTATGAATTAAGCATGTGGGTGGTATTGATAAGTGGGAAGCGGTATCTCGCGTGCCCTAAAAGCTGTAAACGGTATTCCTAAAATTCACACAATTAACCTTAGCGGGCGACACGTAGCACAGGAAAACCACTTTTCTCGCGCGCTCTCGACCTGATATCGGTTGTGCAATATTTCACGTGAGATTGCGCGATAACCGTTCGATTGGCCGGGTCACATCGACGGTGGAGATCGTTCGGGTCAGTTGGTGAGCGGACGATGCGATATCCGTTGGATCTGGAAAAGTGAGATCAACAACGCGGATTGAAGCGCTTGATAAAAGGAGAAGTCAACGAGGGACCGACAGTGATTGGTCAGATAAGCGGAACCCTCAGGGGGACAATCCACGTACAGTATTTAAAGGCGGCTTCTTGCTTTCAAATCATTGAATTCGGCAACCTTATTGGTTCATTTTATATGCTTTGGTTAGAAATTTGTATACTTGAGAGAATAGTTATAAGCTATATTAAAGACTGGTCATATGCAAACTAAGCCAGCTAGTCAGTTTCTCTGGTGTGCGTTGGATTATTTGTATTGACACCTACATTCAATCTTTTCTTTTCCAATGATTCGCTCAAATGAATGTATTGCCTGCGTTGAGCAGAATCTCATTAAATGTATACATCATAGTGGAACTTCCTGAAACTAGATGGAGCCCTTTGACCACGAACTTGCATGTGTGTGGTATAAAGAAATTGGGTTCTGAATCAGAGCATTACACCGCTGGTCATAAGCTTCAAGCATTACCTGCTTATGCCTGAAATTTGATTTCTCATCAAGCATTCTTTTGCATTCAACTTCTTCGCTGGAAGCTTCAAACATTTGGCGACCACAGTGGGAGGTGAATCCGTCCCTTCAATTCCTAGACGTGAATCGTCTACGTGGCCGACGATTGAAATTCACCAGGTCACGTGTTCGAACTCCGAGGGGGCTCCTCTGCACCAATGGCTGTCGGAGGCAGAGAAACGAAATTGAACTAACCAGGCAGCGGATCAACTTCGGAACCCTCACGCATGTGGAGATGACGATTCTGATCATAAGAAGCCTTGACCATGTGTGAGGTAATTGTCATTTTCACTAATGATTCTTGCCAGAGACATGTTTGCTTAGACTAGTTAATGGACAACTCAATCTTAATGGGCCTAGCCGAGCAGAACGATTCCTGAAGATGGCAGAATGATTCCTTGAAGTTCAAACATCACAGGGTTTTCCTCAATTAAAGTTGGTCGATTATCACAGTTCTGATGTGATTCCAAGGAGGAAAGGGGTCGAATCCCCTCACTGCCAAGTCTGGACTCTGGACTAGTGCTGGATATTTTTTGGGCCGAGTTATAGTCTATTTAAAGGCCACAATTATTCATGTGCATTGAGGTTGTATATCACCTTATAGAGGCTCGATTTTGGATCTTGTGCTAACTGCTTGGAGTTTTGGGCCATTGTTGGTGGAATGGAAGGAGCTACGATTCATTTATTGTGTTTATAACAAATCATTGCATCCTTTGTTGACTGTTAGTTAGATTTTCTATCACCTCCGAAAATCTGGTCTGAAATTTGGGCCTGACTAAAGTTATCAACTAACGCAGTGAATCTCGCGTTGGTCGAGAGATCCAAACTATTTCATGCATAAGTTTGAAGAAGGAAATTCTATGAGTGGCATCACTAAATGATTCAAGAGACATTTATGCTTGCATTATATATTCAATGATGGTTTAATGCACAACTGGTATTCTTCATTTTTGAAATCTTCAATAGCTGGGGTTTCTCTAGCTTTGCTGCAGTCTCCACTGGGAGTGTTGAGCCTTCATTTCTTTGCTGAGACAATGGCTAGAATTAATGATACATTAGAATTGTTAAATATCCTAATTCATTCCATTGTTGATGGAATGGTAAAAATTAGGTCTGATACACTTTTTGATATTAAAATTTATCTGCAAAATGCACATGAGAAAATCGATTTTTGCAGCGCGATTCTCAATTCTAGCAAGAAGAGCTACATCAAAATAGACATCATTCTGAACCTGTTTTTGTTCAGAACATTGAGACAACCACCCATTAGCAGCAAGTCAATATTGTTGAAGTTCATTCAGATTTAGTACCCAATGAAGCAACAATTGTACATGTAGATGTAGAAGTTCAGTTTGCACTTCCCAAGCCCATCATCAGACCTTGGGAAGAGCTTGTCCATAACAAGCACATAATAGGTCTTGGATATGACAAGGAGGTTTCCTTTCATATTCCAGATTACTCAAAGCCCATTTAGTATCAAAGTGCTGGATTTCGTCATGACAATTCACCTTCAGATGTTCCAGATTCTGATCCTCTTCCACAGCAGTCACAACAAGTTGTTAAATGCCAACACTGTGACAGAGTTGGCCATATGAAAGATCATTGTTTTGATCTTCATCCATGTAAGCACTGTCATAAAACCAGTCATTCTTCAAACATATGCTTTAGAAACAAACCTCCTGCAAGAACAAAGATTCATCTTGGATGGATCGCTTCTTGGCAATGCGCATCAATGCTAAGAAGATATTTCAGTCACATGTCCGAACTTGTTCTAGAGTATTGAATAGTCTTGCAATTGAGTTTTCTCCATCATCTCACCTTGTATCTGACAGGGGGGGAAATGATGGTCAACTACAAGCTTCAAAGCCACATCAAGCGAGCTTGAGCCACAACCTGCCAAACCAGATTCAGAGTTGTAGCTAGAGACAAAGATGCCCCTGATCATGCCTTCAGTTGGTGATGCCTCTTCAAAGAATTGGGGACACTTCCTCTAGCAGAAGACTTCAGCTTCTTGCTAGTTTTGGAAGAGTCCTAGGAATTGCATTAAGCATTCCAGAGTTGTTGGTCATCGTTAAACCATCACAGGTTGAGACCTCCCTTTTCAGGTTGAGGTTCTCTCCCTTTTATGCGGGGTGAGACCTCCCTTTATTGGTTGAAGGTTTCCCTCTTCAAAACATCAGGAGCAGTCCCTCTAGCAAAAGACTTGAGCTTCATGCCAGACTTGGAAGAGTTCTGGGAACTGCACTAAGCATTCTAGTGTTGGTGGTCATCCTTAAACCACCTCCCTTATACCAACATTTCAGAGAGCTCATTCAAATTTTAGCTTAATGCTGCCATGCATTTTTGCACGTTTTGTGTTACAACTCTCTTCTTGGACTCATACATAACCCTTTGGATTAAGGGGGGGAATGTTGGACACCTAATCCTCTAAGGGTTGGTGTGGAAGCTGAATAGTCTAAGGAAGTCCAAGAGACCTTGGAATACGAAACCAAAGGTCATATGAATGTACTATAAATGTATATCATTTGTTAATAATAGATACTCTCTCATGCCTATCATTCATCTTCTGTTTCTGCCATGTATGTGTTTAACAAATGCAATGCAAGAAGAATACCCGTCTATAACGAAGAATGATGTTTGGGAAATTGTTCCTAGACCTAAAGACAAATCAATTGTGACTTCCAAATGGGTGTACAAGATCAAGCTTGTAGTTGATGGAAATATTGACAAGTATAAGGCAAGGTTTGTGGCAAGAGGATTCTCTCAGAAGGAAGGAATCGATTATGAAGAAAATTTTGCTCCAATAGCCAGATATAAAACCATTAGATCACTCATTTCTATTGCAGCTACTATGGGATGGAACATTCATCAAATGGACGTAAAAACAACCTTTCTAAATGGAACGATTTATGAAGAAGTCTACATTGAGCAACCCTAAAGGTTCAAAGTTCATGACAAGGAAATACATGTTTGCAGATTAAAGAAGGCTCTATATGGCCTGAAGCAAGCGCCTAGAGCATGGTATGCCAGGATGGATGCATATCTACTAAGACTTGGTTTCGTCAAAAGTTTTGCAGATTCTAATCTCTACCTCAAGGTGACAAAGAATGAACTGGTGATCATACTACACTATGTGGATGAATTACTAATAATAGGTGTGGAGTGTTGTATTCAAGAATACAAGAAGCAACTTGTAGCTGAATTTGATATGAAGGACCTTGGACTAATGCATTACTACTTGGCACTAGAAGTATGGCAGAAACTTGGTGAAATCTGTCTTGGTCAAGGGAAATATGTGATCAAGATCTTGCCAAGTTTGGTATGATGGATAGTAAACCAATGACAACTCTAATGATCACTAATTTGAAGAAGTTAAGGAGTTTAGTTTCAAGCCTTACTGATACAACATCCTACCGACAATTGATTGGTTCCTTGATGTGCCTTGTGAACACTCGACCAAACATATATTTTGTATTAAGCATTCTTAGTCAATTCCAGATGGAGCCTAGACATAATCAGTGGATAACAACTAAACATATTTTGAGATATCTTCATGGGAATGTACATCACTGTCTAAGATATGTTAGTAATGAGATATAGTTATTTGGCTATAAAGATTCAAATTGGGGAGGCATTGATGCAAATGGAAAGAGCACTTTTTAGTTTGGGATCCTCTATGATCTCATGGATGAGCAGGAAACAAGATTCAGTTGCATTGTGTAGTGTTGAAGCAAAATATATAGCAGCTAGTGAAGTTGGTAGAGAAGATGTTTGGTTCTGAAAGATGCTTTCAGATTTGTTCGAAGGACCATTGGACCCTACCATTATACATGGTGACAAGTAGAGTTGCATAAGGTTCACAAAGGACCCAATTTTTCATGCTAGGGCAAAGCATATCAATAATAAGTACCACTATATTGGAAACTTGGTATAGGATGGGGTCATGAAGTTACAATACATCTGCACAAACGAACAAGTAGTTGACATATTGACGAAGTCTCTTCCAAACAGGAAGCTTGAGTATTTGAGAGACAAGCTTGGACTTGTGGATATTTCCTCCTCGGTTGAGAGGGAGTGAGGATGGACACCACATTCTCCATGTGTCATGCACTAGGCCATGACTAACAACCATATGTCTAGTGAAGTTACTGGTAGGGAGAATGGAGGATTGGATTAACATCTGGGACCGATACTCCATGAGGAATGGTATCCAAGATAGGAGTAGTCCCAAGGACCGATACTCGTTGAGGATGGGGTAGGGCATCCAAGATAACAGTAGTCCTGAGGAGGACCGATATTCTTTCAGGATTAGGAATCCAAGATGAGAATAGTCCTGTAAGGACATACTTGGTGAACATCCAGATGGGGTATGTGCCTTGAGAGGCAGTGGTGGTGTCCAAATGTATGCCTCCCAACATTGTGCTCTAATCTAGTGGATTGTTAGAGCTTGTCAGTCAAGGCCTTTCTATTTTGTAATTGACAATACTGGTTATGATGACGATGCTGGATGATGCTCATCAATTTGAACTTTTCTTATGAGAATATTTCAATTTGAGTATCCTTGTATCCTGTTGTATAATTATGAATACCTCCCTAGTTAAGAGGGAGTGTTGAAAATGTAACTAGGTTCAGTCTTCATAATTATCTTTGTACTTGTGTATCAATATGTATTTCATGTAAAAGCAAAAAGAAGGAAAATAAATATTATTATTAGTATTATTTTCTAGTCAAAGGATGTTCTTCATGTTTCTAGGGTTTATTGAGTCAAAAAAGAAAATTTATCATGTGTCAAAATCCTATTTGGACTATTTGTAACAAAAAGAAATTTTTTATTGAGTAAAAAATAGTCATTTTGTCTTACAAGACCAAGTCGGCCCTACCTTGACTAGTCGGCCTTGAAGAGACACCTATTCGACCTCTTAGACAACTATAAATGGAAGATACTTCGACCTCATTTGATCACTCATTCACACTCGTCGATTTCTGTGCAAGAAAGGAGAAATAGAGCGAAGGCCAAGGACAGAGAAGAAGAATCTAAGGAAAGAAGAAAAATCAAATTTTTGCTTGTGTCTATTCACACATGCGAAGGTGCTGGGGCAACTTTGCGAAGTTGTCAGTTCAGAATTATGACTTGAGGAGGTATGAATAACTTTGATTCTTGTTGACTTTGTTTCGATTGGAGAAGATTTGAAGGAGGGTCGACTTGGTTCCTTGTGGAGGTCTTGGTCTTGGTGTTGGGTCCTGGATGTCTCACTTTGATCTAATTCTATAAGGAGAGAAGTTGTTTGGGGTTTCCCCCTTGTGGGGTTTTGCCCTGGCTTGGTGCCTACATCTTGTGTTCTTTGTCTTTTTTGATCTTCATGCACTTTATGTTTGGGTAATTGCTTGATGAAGAAGGACAATAAAGTAATAAAATCCAACAAACACTCACAAGTAATTATCAAGTAAGAAGAATCAACCCTAATCTACTAACATATTGGTTTCTCAACATGCGGCTCTTGTGGCCAACTTTGGTCAAATTTAGCCTCATGTAGCTCGGTCACCTATGGTCAAACTCGACCCAAAACAAACTTTCTACAACTCGGTCAAACATGGTCAAACTATGGTCTTGCAACTTGGTCAAACTCTGATCAACTCGACCAATTTTTGTCACACTTGCGGCTGCTCTAGGAGTGAGAAGATGTGATGAATGAATTGAGCAAAAGAAAGTGTCGCATCATGTAAATATAGTGATCGAATGCGCGCGAATTTGCTCAAGGGACAAACCCTTTCATGGCGGGGCTCACTTGTCCTTTCAAGCCTACATGACACTCCAAAATAAAAAAAATAATTTTTATTTAATTTCTCTTAGGCTGACTTGGAAATTTCCTTTAGCAAGGCAGGAATACCTCTCGATGCTACACAAAAAATCAAGACTCCCTCTTAGCGAGGGAGTTATTCTCCTTTGCTGCAACAAATTTCCCCAAGCTAAAATTTCTGCTCCACAAGAAAAGTTCATGAGCTTGCTATGCTGATGCATATTATAGATAACTACATCTTGGAGTAGGCAATGTAACTCCTCACATGCACATCTATAAAGTACTTCATCTTGGAGTAGGCAATGTGAGTATCCTAGGCCATTCACCCCTGCTCGAATTAGAATGGCCCAACCATGTCCTTTTGGCTTCTCAGGGGAATTTCATCTATCTCCTACGGTCAAATCGACATGACCTAGCCAAGTTCTTCTAGCCTGTTAGGGGAAGATCATCTATCTTCTCTGGTCAAATCACTCACCCAGCCAAGTCATTTTGGCTTCTCAGGAGAAGATCTACACTTGGACTATTCACCCCTTGCCAAATTGGCACGACCCAACCAAAGTTGTTTATGGCTTCTCATGCGAATTACATCAATCTCCTCTAGTCAAATTAGCATGACCTATCGAAAGCCATTTATGGATTCTTACGAGAAGATCTGTCCAATCTCTAATTGCACTGGGTCATTCACCTCTGGTCAAATCACCCAACCAAGTCGTTCTAACTTCTCAAGTGAATGTATCCATCTCCCCCAGTCAAATCAGCATGACCCAACCAAGTCCTTTTGGCATTCCAGGAGATGGTCTGCCTGATCCAGCAAAGACATCAACACTCCCTCTTGACGAGGGAGACCTTTTGCATCACGCCAAGCTTGTCTCTGAAGTATACAAACTTTGCTCTAGACAGAGGCTTGGTGAGAATGTACACAATATGCTTGTTTGTGGATATGTACTGGAGCTTCACTACTCCCAGGTCTCGAATGAAGTGACTTGATGAAATAGTCTTGTAAGAAGCTTCTAAAGCCACATTGCTTCACAACTTGCGACTCTGGCTACGATATGATTCGCTCTTGTTGTATGGAGTACGATAGAAGTCCGCTGCCTGCTAAACCAGGATATCATAGTTGATCCCAAGTTAAAGCAACACCTAGATGTGCTCTTTTTGTCTTATGCACTCCCAACCCAATCTGAATCTATATATTCCTGCAACCTCACTTCACCACTTAAGACATATCTCAAACCATATCCAACTCAAGTACCTCAACACTTGCTTTGCTACAACGTAATGTATTTGCCTTTGCTCAACTCTATATTGGCTCAGGTTGTTCACTGCAAAACAATTATCTAGCCTGGTGTTAACTAGGTACATCAATGATCCAACCAAAGCCTTGTACATCATGACATCCACCAAATTTGAATATGAAGTGGAATTGCTCAGCTTCTTCAGACTAGAAACCATAGGAGTAGTCGTGGACTTGCAGTCTATCATACAAAATCTCCTCAAAATCTGGCGATATACTTTCCCTGTTCGAGGAAGATCTCATCAAGTCTCTGCCACACCTCTAATCCCAAGAAATAATGCATTAGGCCAAGATTCTTCATCTCGAATTCCAAGGTCAATTCCCTTTAACACTGAAGCAGGTCTTCTTGTGGTAATCCTAGGTGCTCCCTCTATCATAGAATCAAATCCTCTTACCACTGCTGTTCCCTTTGTCACGTAAGCAAGTCCTTCTACTACTGCTGCTCTCTCTGTCACATAATCAATTCCTTATGTTGTCTAATATGGTCCCTTCAAAGAAGGCATACTGCTCCCAGAGACCTTCTGTTTTTGAGCATTTTGACAATCTCAACCTATGACATCCTCTTGGAGGGCTGCCCCTTCCACTCTGCCTGACTATTTTCTCCCTTGGAACTGGAAGTTTGTCTGGTCATCTGGCACGATCGTGGATGCCCTAACAATCTATACATTCCTCCCTCTCGAATATCAATTGCTCCTGCTCCGTCTATGCTTGAGTCTTTAGATTATACAAGAACCCAGCCATTTGGCAATTGGAGCAAAAAATCTCCTCGTAGTCCACTCCCTCTTTTTGGGAGAACCCTCATGCCATAACTTGCTTTGTACTTCTCGATGTTGCCATCTGCTTCATGAATAATGTACCTATCCTTCCTTTTTGCAAATTGCATTTTGGAGGCCATAGAAGAAAAACCATAACCAAACAAAATACAAGGACAAGAGGATGAGAAAAATAATAATAATTAAGGGAGAAAATATGAAGTACTTATCTCTTGATTAAGGAAGAAACTGTTGAGGATTGTTGACTCCCTCTTTGACAAATTTGTAAGAGAAACGTGGAAACCTGTCATGTGCCTAGAGGCACAACTACACACAAACATTGCTGGTAGTAGATCCTAAAGGAAGAATCCTTTTGACTTCTTCTGAGGTGGATGCTCATCCTTGTCCTGAACATTAGATGCTGATGCATGCTGCTTTCCTTTCCTTTTTCTTGTATGAATTGTATGGGCGAGGGTTTCTTCATTCTGTGGATTCATTGAGCTATCTAGCCACACCAAAGGCTCAACAACAAACTAACATCAACACCAAGTCATTCCACATTCTATCAAGGAGATAAACCAAGTATGCATCACACAAACTCTATTTGCATCCAACACTCCAAGTCTTGCTCTAGGGTTTCATCCCATAAACCCTAGGACTTTCTCATCCAAGGCTTCAACACAAGTCGTAAGCTCCAAGTCTTCTCTAGAGTTTACAAACCCTAAGTCTTCCAACTCTTGTTCCATACAAGCATAAAGACTCCAAGACGAATAGATCAATGTTAAAAGCACATACTTTAATACCAGGTGTTATGATAGGCTCTCTTCTTGCTTTATATAAAAGTAGGTGAGGGAGGGTTTCACCTCGACTCCCTTTGGCTCTGGAGTAAGTTCCTTTTGAAGATTTGTAACACTGTCTTGCATTTTGAGACTTGGCACTAACAAGAAATCAAAATCTAGTTAAGTTGCTGAACACTTGTCTATTAGGTTGACTTCAATGGCTCCTCTTTCAACAAAGCTCTGATACCATGTTGAATTTTCTACAAGATGCACAATAGAAACCAGTCTTTTGATATGATAATTAATACTTAATGATCTTCAAACAATTTATTTCATGCCACTGATATTATTGAGCAATTATACACATAAAATCTCAACAGTGAATGCAACAGAAATAGTAAAGATCATAAAGAGACAACCATGCACAATAGAGACAATATTTTTACCTTGGGAAACCCAAACTTGGGAAAAACCCGACAAATTTTCTTAGGAGAAATTATACACTAGCAAGGTTTACAAATCAATAATCTATCTAGGAATCTGTGCCAATACCCAAGTCAAAATACCAGATAAATCAGGTCAAACTCCATCAAGTCAAGGTTGGTCAAACTGTCCAAAATAGTCAGATGTCAATGCTGGTCAAACTGCCCAAAATCTGTCGTCAAACCAACTTGGTCAAATTCGGACTTGCCATCAAATATGGTTGTCTGCGGTCAATATCGGCCTCCTGCAGCTTGGTCAACTGTGGTCAAACTCGACCCAACATAGATTTCATGCAGCTCGGTTAAATGTGGTCAAACTATCCTGCTACAACTCGGTCAAACTCTTGTCAACTCGACCGCTTTCTGTCACATGTGTATCTGCTGTAGGAGAGAGAAGATGTGATGAATGAATTTAGCAAATTGAAGTGTCACATCACGTATATATACTGATCGAATGGGTTTGAATTTTCTCTAGGGACACCTTTTCATGGTGGGGTCAACTTGTCGTTTTGAGCCTACATGATGCTCCAAAATAAAAAAAAATAACTTTTATTTAATTTCTCTTAGGCCGTCTTGGAGATTTCCTTTAGCAAGGTGGGAATACCTCTTGACACTACGCAAAAATTCAACATCAAGACCATGAAGTTATGAGATTTTGTGTCATGTAATCATTTGTGAGAGTTAATATAGACAAGGGTATCCTTCTAAATTGTCATTTATGTGTATCATTCTAATTTTCTTGCAAGATAATGTGTTATTTAAAAGAAAAACTATATATGTATATTTTTTTGTATTTTTTTTACACTGTGTTTCCCCTAAGTACACATTTTAGGGGGTTCATGTTTCCAAGCTTTCCCGTTGTGCAAGTTAGCTTTTGATCTGGACATCAAATTATAAGCATTCATAAGTGTAGATTATATTTCTCAGTTATATTGACGGATAGTTTAATGTGATTGCATACACTTTTTCTATTCAGGGATCCACATGTTGCAAACACATGGAATGGTCTTTGAGATTCTTGTTATTGATGCATACTGTTGTGTTAATTTTAGGTATGTTCTATGCTTAGAGCAATTTATTTCAATTTTCACAGTTAGCTCAATATCTTTTCCAGATTAGCAATCACATCAGCATTAAAGTAAACTACAGATAGAACATACACATAAATCGCAGAAGACAAGCCAAGACGAGAGGACACAAGATGTGGCGCTAGCCAGGGACAAACCCCAATGTTGGGAAACCCTTGATCAATTCTTCTTATATGTTCTTCAATAGTTCAGCAGAGAGAGAGAGAGAGATAGTATGTTTACAGCAAAAGTCAACACTTTGATTTATCTAGATAAGAGCATAGATCATCTCTAAGAAGATCATACATGAGATCAGTTGAAGACATGTTGCTTCAACTGATTCTCCAAGGTGACTCCTTCACCTATCTTTGTGCTGCATTTCGTCATCATGCTGCACCTCACCATGCTGCACCATGCTGCACCCATAATCACTATGCTGCATCTCATCATGCTTCATTAATCATGACTGTACCCATCACTGTACTGCATTATGTGCCATTGCTGCATCATGTTGCCATACTAACCTATGTGCTGGCTGCATCTTGCTTGCTTGTTGTCCCTAGCTTGCTTGTTGTCCCTAGCATGCATGTTGTCATTTGCATGCTAGCTGTCCCTTGCATGCTAGCTGTAACATTGCATGCTTGGTGTATTTGTTGCTGAGTACCATACAACTGTCCCAATGTTAGTTAGTTGTCCCTTGCATGCTACTCTCCTTCGGAGACAGATGCTCAGGCTGTTTCGGTGGTTTCGACAATTTCAGCTGTTCCTGATAGTTCCGGTAGTTCTGGCAGTTTCGGCTTTTCCCGACAGTTCTGGTAGTTCTGGCTATTCCCGACAGTTCTCGTCAGTTTCGACAGTTCTGGCAATTCCGGCTATTCTTGGCAATTTTGACAGTTCCGACAGTTCTGGCTTTTCTCGACAGTTCTGACAGTTCCGTCTTTTCCCGGCAGGTCCGGCTTTTGCCCTCTGCGTTAGCTTTCCTGGCAGTTCTGGTAGTTCCGACTATTTCCGGCAGTTCCGACTATTTTGTCTTTTCTCGGCAGTTCCGGCAGTTCCAGCAATTCTGACTATTCCCGGCAGTTCCGGTTTCTGCCCTCTGCATTAGGGCATCGTTATCCCTTAGGATCTCTCCTCCTACTTAAACCCAAAGACAAGTAGAGAGGAAGAGATCCCAAGTGTGTTGAAAATGACTTGAAGGCCACCTCTATTTATACTAAAACGTTGAGCACAAGTGGGGTTTATTTGGTTGCAGGCTGACCTTGACGAATTGTCCCATAACACAAATAAATTCATATCTCCATGGATACTTATCGAAATAGGATGATCTTTAGATCAATCCAACACCTCTCGATGAGAGGGATCCAAGAAAAATATTAGCTTCCGTTAATAAGATGACCCACATGGAGTTTGGCCCTAGTTGCCAATTTTAACATGTTGAAAGTGAGGATATAGTGTTGTGGCTGTTGAGCATGATGTGAAGCCAATTGTACTTGGGTTTCACTGCAAGGTTGTATGCCCATTAATGGGCAGGGCAATGACAAAAATGCGTTTTAGTAATGCACCAAAGTCATATTCACCTGTGTTATGATGTGATAATGGACTTCTTAAGTTGTTAGATAGCTATTTTCTCTGGGATTTACAGATTTCCTTTTTGTAGGTTTTATTTTTTTATAGCATGGCTGAAAAACACATATTTTTTTTCGAAGGTAAATTTTCTGCATTGGGGATTACCCAGGGAAGAATGTTGGCCTCTTTGGCAGCTCGAAGGCAAGAGAGGTTCTTGGTACTTGGCCAGCCGACAATATAGACTCGCTTAAGAGCACAATATAGTTACTCTATTCTAGAGCGTAAACATGTCAACTTAAGAGACTTGAACCTGGGTGGCGAGGATAACAACTATTCTGCCCAACCACCCAAGCTAATCTTCACTGAATTTTTTTTTGGGCATTGGGTACTGCCCAAGGAAGAAAGTTGGCATCCCTCTCAGACCAAAGGCAAGAGAGAGGTTGCTGGTACTAGGCCAACCCTCAATATAGACTAACTTAAAAGTGCAATATAGTTACTATATTTCAGTTCGTAAACATGTCGATTTGCGAGACTTGAACCTGGGTTGGGAGGATAAAAACTATTCTGCCCAACCGTGTTGAGAATTCAATAGGGAAATGAATATGTTAATTCTCTTAAACTCGATAACTGTTTGTGTTACCTTTTACCTTATTAAGACATTTTTCAACACTCCCTCTTAACTAGGGAGTTATTCATAAGAGGTATGTGGTCATTGTCAATCTGAAGAGATCTCATAAAAAGAGTCGGATTGTTAACCCATTTGTCTAGCATCATATTAACCAACATTGTCACATAGCAAGACTTTGACTAACAACTCTATCTCTCCATAAGATCAGAGCACAATGTTGGCGAGACCAATGATTTAGAGACACCATCATCATTGTCTCTCAAGGTACATACTCCACCCTGGTGTTCACTGAGTATGACCTTCTTTGGACTATTCTTATCTTGGATAGCTAGTCCTCAAAGAATATTGGTCCACGACTACTCTTGTCTTGAATGCCCTACCACATTCTCAAAGAGTATCAAATGCCAGATGGTCACCCAATCCTCCATTCTTTCTTCCCAAGTGAAGACAAGAATGTAGTGTCTATCTCTCCCTCTCAATTAGGGAGGATACATCAACCAAACCAAGTTTGTCTCTTAAGTACACAAGCTTCTGGTTCGGAAGTGACTTTGTCAATATGTTAGCTACCGGCTCATAAGTGGAGATATATTGTAGCTGCAACACACCATTTTATACTAGCTCTCGAATATAGTGATACTTGTTGTTTGTATGTTTTGTCTTTCCATGAAATACTGGATCTTCAGACAAACGTATACAAGTGGTGTTATCACAAAGTATCAATGTAGGGTTCATCGGTCCTTCAAACAGGTCGGATAATAGCTTCCTCAACCATACTGCTTATATGCTTACTTCACAGGCTGTAACATATTCAGCCTCAGCACTACTCAAAGCAAATGTTTCTTGTTTTCTGCTCATCCATGAAACCATGGAGGATCCCAAACTGAAACATCCTCTTGTAGTGCACCTTCCATCTTGCTCACTGCCTCCCCAGTGGGAATCTGTATATCCAGTCAGTTGGACATCATTCCTTCTGTCATACTTCAAACAATAGTGGATGGTTCTTCGCAGATATCTCAGAATATGTTTTGCTTCTATCCAATGATCATGTTTCGGGTCCACTTGGAATTGGCTGAGAACATTTACTGCAAAGCATATGTTTTGTCGAGTATTCACCAAGTACATCAGCGAGCCAATAAGTTGTCTATACTTGGAAGGATCCACAGGGCTTGATTCAGAGCTCCTTAGTTACTTCATGTTTGTGATCATCAGAGTGGTCATAGGTTTGTAGTCCATCATGTCAAACCTCTTCAACGTCTTGATCACATACTTTCCTTGATCCAAATAAACTTCATCAGGTCCTTGTCAGACTTCTAGTCGCAAATAGTAATGCATTAGCCCAAGATCCTTCATGTCAAATTTTGTTGCTAGTTGCTTCTTACATTCTTCAATTCGACCTTCTATACCTGTCAAGAGAAGATCATCTACATACAGAAGAATGATTACAGGTTCTCCATCTACAACCTTGATATAAAGGTTCAGATCAACAAAACTTTTTGTGAAGCCTATTCTTTACAGGTATGCATCCATTCTAGCATACTATGCCCTTGGTGCTTGCTTGAGGCCATATAATGTTTTCTTCAATTTGCAAACAAATGCCTTTGTATCTTTAACTTCGAACCCCAAGGGTTGCTCTATATAGACTTCTTCATCTATTGTGCCATTTAGGAAAGTAGTCGTGACAATGGATGTTCCATCCCATCGATGCTGCCAGAGAGACTAAAGAACGAGTCGTTGTATATCTTGCTGTTGGAGGAAATGTGTCTTCGTAGTCAATGCTTTCGAGTTGAGAGAAGTGCCTAGCCACAAATCTTGCCTTATACTTACCTATACTTCTATTTGCCACATGTTTGATCTTGTAGAGCCACTTGGAAGTTACCACAGATTTGTCTTCGGGTCTAGGTACGATCTCCCAGACTCCATTCTTCATTATAGATTGATACTCTTCATTCATGCTATCTTTCCATTCCCAATTATTTACAGGCTCTTCAAAAGTTGATGGCTCTGCTTCTTTTAGTTTTGTCATGTATGCAACATACCCAAAATATCTCATGGGTTTCTTACTTTCTCTAAATGATCCTTTCGCTACCCCATGACCTTCTGCATCAAGTAGTGTAGATTTTAACCAATTAGGACTTTTCTTTGTTTCAGGGATGACCATAGGTTGAACAGGCTCACTAGGACCTTCTTCTTTATGGTGTGATTCTTCTTCTCCCTTGTCAACTTCTTCCTCAAATATCGGAAGTTCTTGATCATCAGAGTCTATGGAAAGTCCCTTTCATTTCTTGAAAGCTATGCTCTCATCAAATATTACATCACGACTTCTATGTGATGTCCAGCTTTCATGTAGATCCTATAGGCTTTCGATGAGTCGTTGTACCCAACAAATGTTCCCTTCATGCTTGAAGGATCCAACTTCTTCCTTCAGATCAGGAATTCCCTCTACTATGGAACTTAGAGTTGGATGAATTTTGAAATGTAGATGACCAAATCTTCTATGCCATAGTTCACACAAGCTAATTTCAATGTGAACTAGGGCTTGGGCCACAGGAGATATCGGTTTGTAGAGTCTTACTTCTCAAATGCCAATGACTTTAGCTTGTTCTATACTTGAGTCTTTACTCCATACAATAACCTTTCCATCAATGAAAGCTACTCTATCACCCTTATCTACTAAACCTGAGATGGAAAGTAAGTTCTTGTGCAAACTTGGAATAAATAGAATGTTGTTGAGGTGAATGTTGCTTCCATTCTCCAACTTTATAGAGGTCGATCTAATACCTTTTACGGAATAACTCTTGTTATCTCCAAGTTCCGCTGAATAAGTGGATTTTCCTTTTGATAAGGTCTTCAATCGTTTGGAATGGCCAGCCATGTGTCTTGATGCATCACTATCAATTACCCAAATGTCTTCATCTTGGAATGTGCCAGAGAGAGTCGAGAAGAGACCTTCATCCTTTTCCTTGATTGATACCTTCTATTAAGAAAATAAGAAACTCCATGTTTCCTTGATACCTTTCTTGAGATGGCTTGCGATATACTTGATGAACTTCTTCACTATAGAGGAGATCTTCATGATGCCCTTAGATAACCTTAGCTTCGATACCATGTTGAGAATTCAATAGGGAAATTGATATGTTAATTCTCTTTAACTTGATAACTGTTTGTGTTACCTTTTACCTTATTAGCTTTGTTCCTTATTATTATAATGTGAGATACATCAAATAACTACCAAAACAATAAGAACAGTGACACAGTATGTAGGCTGCAAGCCAGGGAAAACCCCTCCTCTTGAGGGGAAAACCCTTAAATCTCCTCTTCTTATAGATCCGTTCAATTGACGAATATGAAGGCCTTGTGACTCAGACAAATACCCTCCAAGATCAAGATCAACTTAGCCTCCTGCTGCAAGAACTTCGACCTCCTACTGCAGATCCGAAATTCTGTTTGCTCCGCAGCTGCTGCTACCCCTCTTGAAGATATCGATCTTCTTTGTAGAGCCTCTTCTTCCCTTTGCTTGCCTTTCCTTGAGACTTAGGGCTAGAGAGACACCCTAAGTGACGTTGCTTGACTTCTTTCCTCTCTTCCTTCCAAGATCGAACCAAAGATAACCCTTGCGCAAAAATACTAGCTTCGACTTGCACGTGGGAGAGAGAACTAGCCCAAGCACTTCGACTTCCTTCGACCTCTTCTTCATCCTCTTCTTCGCATAGAATGAGAGATGAGTGAGTGATCCTTTGGAGGACGAGTTCCTCTCTTTATATAGGCCTCTTCAAGGGGTAGACATGGCTCTTCACTTAGGCCGACTTGACAGCTTCTAGGCCGACTTGATCTTGGAGGGCATTTCGACACTTTAAAGACAAAAATAATTTTTGTTTACAAGATACAATGTGCCCCTTTGGGGTCTTCAATATATGACAATGACTCTTAGACCTAGGACAAACCCTGGAAGCACTCAATGGGTGCTTGACCTATAAAATAAAGAACTTGAGCATGAAACCCTTACTCCAATAATAATTTCTTTTCATTTTATAATTTACAAGAATACATTTCATACTTATGAAGACCGAACCTAGTTACACATTTTTCAACAAACTGCCCAAGTTAAACTCAGTTGACGCGAAAAGCACAGATATATGTGATATAGGTGAATTATTTGTATATAAACTGGAGCTCTTTTATTAAAGTTGTTCAGTAACTCGGAAATATAGTGTGATAGTCAGAACTAGGAGAAACGAAAGTTAAGCTATTAATGTTGTAATGTGACAAATATGTTAGCCATGTTTTGATGGCCTGCTATATTGTGAAGAAGATTCTAGTGATAATTATGTGAATATAGCTAGGTGAATCGTTTCTATATAAACTGGAGGTCTTCTAGGAAAATTGTGCAGTCACCCTTAGAAATGTAGTGTGATAGTCACAACTAAGAAAAGTCAAAGTTAAGCTATTAATGTTGTAATGCGACATATATGTTAGCTATGTTTTGATAGCTTACTATTTTTTGAAGTAGATTGTAGTGATGATTTTGTAAATCTAGCTAGGTGAATTGATTGTATATAAACTGGAGCTCTTTTATGAAAATTGTTCAGTAACTCTCGCAAATAGTGCTGTAATGTAACATACATGTTACTTATGTTTTGATGGCTTATTATCTTCTGAAGCAGATTCTAGTGATAGTTTTATAAATCTAGCTACTGCCTCGAAGGATCAAACACTACGACTGTGGCAGGTATTGCTGTCTTTTTATTAGCTGTCATGCAGGTCGTCTTCTGGTGAGAGGTTGGGAATTATTTTGAGTTGTTAAATGTCATGACAGTTCAAGCCCAATGAGCACATGACAAATGGGAAGATGGTTAGACCATACAAACTTTTGAAAGGCCATACCTCATCTGTTCAAACTGTATCGGCATGTCCACGTAGGAATTTGGTAATTTCTTGTGTGCTCAGTGCCTTGTTTAAAATGCATACCATCCCAATTAGAGAGATACTTGAATCTCCTTGAGGTTTACATAGAAGTTATTTTGTGGTTATAAAGGCCACTACATGCACTGTTGCATGCTTTTCATTGCTGTTTTTATTGCCTTAGATTTGTTCAGGTTCTTGGGATTGCTCTATAAAAATATGGCAAACTGCGGGAGAGATGGATATTGAGAGCAATGCTGGTTCAGTGAAGAAGAGAAAATTAGAAGACAGCACAGAACAGATTATTTCTCAGGTGCTCATTAGCTGCAAATTAACTAATCAAATAGTTTGGCTCATAGACATTTATTTTGGTTGATAGACATTTATTATTAACTTTGCTTTTGTACACATTCCTATTATTGCTGTAAAATTTTTCTCTTTGTAGTGCGTGTAATGCGGGATGTGTGATTGTGGTGTGTGCCTAAGTTTCATAATTTTTGAAGTTCTCCAGCCTTACAAAACATAAATAGAATGAGAAAGCTGAAAGTAGTGAAAATACTTAAATTTTTCTGGGGAAGTTTGCATTTTGGGATCTTGCCTAAGTCACCAATTGTATGCAGCCAAAAAAAATTTAAACAAAGGAAATATAGAGTATTTGCAAACATGGAAATTTAGTGACCAGACGTTTTTATTTAGCATAACAAAACATCGAGTTTACTTGTATTAGATTAAAATATTGAAGCTGCCAATAGCTACAAGAAACCATTATTAAGTGAACTTATGAGAATTGGAATTGAAAAAAAGTAACTAGTGTTAGTGAAAAATAAATATCCAGTGTGCTTGTATATGTGGATATTATTCGAAATTGGTAGCTTCGGTCGGTATTTTCATCAATAAAATAAAAAGAGAAAAATTGAATTTATGTTTACCCCACAAGTGTTCAAGTTGGCCCCTCCAAGATCAAGTCAGCCTGCCCAAGGGACACACCCCTTTGCATGGACAAATCACTTTATATTAAGCCTATTCACTCTCCTCCAAAGCAGATTCAGATCATCTCTGTTATGAATATAATTTATATAAAAAAAATGCAAATAAATATAAATAATAAATAATCATAGTAATGATTAATTAAATAGTCATTAGTTAAATGGAAAGGCTTGTCTAAAGGACATGCCGATTCATGAAAGGGCACCTGCCTAGCTATATAAGCAGACCCTCATTGTAACATTTATTCATCCTTGTACTATTTATTTACAATACATTTGTGTATTTACAATTTTAAGTATATACAGCTACAAAGTTTGTTACTACATTGGTATCGGAGCATTCCTCTGATTATACGAACTTTGTTCGTTACATTGGTATCTGAGCATTCCTTTTTGTATACGAACTTTGTTCGTTACATTGGTATCAGAGCATTCCTTTTGGTATATGAACTTTGTTCATTACAATGGTATCAGAGCATTCTTTTGAGTATATGAACTTTGTTCATTACAACCTCACGTATCTCTGTTTTGTGCGCAAGTCTAAGGCACTATATCTCTGTGGAACCATGTGGACTTGAGACACTATTTCTCTGTGGAACCATGAGGACCCGAGGCATGCTATCTCTGTGGAATAGTGCGAGTTTTGAGGCTGAGGAATGTTAATTTTCCAATGTTCTATGCTGTAACAATCACTTATAACAAATCTTCTTCCAATAACAATCAATTATCCAATATATTTTCAATCACCCAATTATAGTAAGCAACTGTAGATAGAACATAAAACCATATGCACAATAGAAGATAGCCAAGAACAGTAGAGACATAGAGATTTGGTCGAAGACCAGGGAAAAACCCCACAAAAGGGAAAATCCTTTCCAAATTCTTCTTCTATTAGATTGTCATGAAATGTTCGACAGAGAGATGCGTAGTCCAAGTACATCAACAACTAGTCGAGGTCAAAGCCTTTACCAACAAAATCAGCCAACCAATATCAAATCCAATATGAGCATAAAAACCAAATTTGGTCAAAAGTCAAATATGCAATTTTCTGTCAAAGTTAACACGAGTCAATGCAACCCTAACCAGTCCAAAGTCAATGGTCTAATTTGCTCCAAAAGGTTTGGTCAACCTGTCAAAGAATGCAACCTTCCAAGCTTGGTCAAAATCGGTCAAAACTACCCAAAAGATTACCTACAAAATCTTGGTCAAAGTCAATGTTTGACGTGCAGAAACCCTAACTGAGAAACTGTAGTCAATGGGGGTCTAAGTGCCTAGAAAAATTCGGTCTTTAACTTGACCTTCCAAAACAGATCCAAAATCAAGTCAAACAAAGTCAAATCCTTCAAAGTCAACGCTGGTCAAACAATTGCAAAACAGAGGTCAATGCCTGTCAACAAAAAGCTCTCTCTCCTTCGTATGTGTGAACTCAGGCCTTGCAATTTCAGACTAGATCGAACCAATAGAAGATGAATGGATGATTAATATGATGCCTCCAAGTGATGCTAAGTAACTTGTATTTATATGTGGTTTTGGAGGACGAATTTCCTTTTCCAGGCTGATTTGTACTTTTGTGTTGTCATGGTAACACAATAAAAATAATATTTTTCCATGAGCAAATTAAATTCTTCCAAGGGTTAGTAGGGTCTCCTTAGGGTGAGAAGGGATTCCCCAAGGAGGGAATTTATCTCTGAGCTGTCAATTTTCAACACTCCCTCTCAGCAAGGGAGGAATTTCCAACTGCATCATAAGTCTTGGCTCAAATGTCTCTTCATCATCATCACTATATCATATCATATCTCATCCCTACTCATCTGTAGAACACTCTTGATCTAAAGAAGAAGAATCATCATAGGGGAGATCAATCTACCACCCTATATCAGGTGACAATAGGCAAGATACTACTTACCATGAGAGGTATGGATCACAACTATCCTATTGTTAGACAATAGGTAGGGTACTACTTACCATGAAAGGTGAGGATCACAACTATCCTATTTTTCCGCCGATCTCCCACCTTGATCCTCAAGAATCAAGTTGTAAAATACTTGCATCCTCTACTTTGGGGAGATACCCAGCTTACCAGTGGTGAGGACCACACACACCCAAGTCTCCTCGCCCATTGGTTAGATCGGTGGTAATCCCCACAACCCCAACTTGTGGGTAGGATGCATACTGGGGTATACTCTTGTCAAGTCCCAAACTTGATAGTAGGGGGAGATACCCAACTTGTCATGAGTGACAAGGATCACGCACACCCTAGTGTGGCAATAGGCTTAGACCTGCCGTGGAACACAAGATTCTCTTAAAGTTCGATCCCATTCTTGTTGTGACAATATATCACAGTCGCATCCAATACCTGCTCCAACAACTCTCCAAAGAGCTTTCTCAATCATACTGCCTCACAACTAGGCATGCTAGTGTTATGAATATAATTTAGATAAAATTAAATAAATGCAAATAAATAATAAATAATAAATAATAAATAATTGTAGTTATATTTTAAATAGTCATTAGTTAAAATGGAAAGGCATGTCTAAAAAGGCATGTCCAGTCATGAAGGGGCACCTGCCTAGGTATCTAAGCGGGCCCTCATTGTATCATTCAATCATCTTTGTACATTTATCTTATTAATAAAATATTACTCACAATACATTGTGTATTTTAACATTTAAAGCACAAACAACTATAAGTTTTGTCGCTTTAGTGGTATGAGAGCCATCCGATCCTCCGGACGTTATCTGCTGCACAAATCTACCATTAAGTTTAGGTCCTGAAAATCATGGAATTAAGTGAATATCATAAATCTAAACTGTTAAATGAAATTAGAGAAGCATTACAACAAATACAACAAATAAAAAAATCATTTGCAAAATGATTAAAGGATTTTAAAACACCAGATTTAACACCTACAATAGAAGTTGAAATTAATGTCAAAGAGGATGAGTTTGAGCCAAGAGTTTTGAAAGAGAAAAATATGATAGATGAGGATGACGCTAGTCATGACTCAAAGGCCATTCAAAAGCAGGTTCTCGAAGATCAACAACTTCTGCAAGAAAGGGTTCTTCATTTGAGTGGCAGTGATGGAACAACAAGGATGAAAATGGCACTATTAGATGCACGAGCTAAACTTATGGAATCGAAGGGCAATGAAGCTCTACCAATGTCACCTTTTCATCCTGCATCATTTTTGCCATCTCATAGTCCCTCTGATGTCCAAAATAGTGATAATGGAAAACCAAAGAAGGTTGTTGGGTCATTATTTAAAAGCACTTTAGAACCAGAAACTTCCTCAAGCACCAAGTCTAACTCCAACAATAGATTGGGAGATGAACTTGAGGCAAAATTGTTAAATGACAATGAAATTATGGTTAATGATATTCTTCATGACAAAGATAGATCATTGGCTGATATTCTTTGTGGAATAAATAAAGGTTCTGATAAAATCAAGGCACAAGTTAAATCGACAATGGAGAAAGCTTTTTGGAATGGTGTTGAAGGGACTCTTGCACAGGATCATCCTGATTACAGTTGGGTTGTCAAACTTGTGAAAGAAGTCAGGGATAAGCTTCTGTCATTGATTCCTGAAAGTTGGAAACAAGAACTCCTTGAAAGCATTGATGTGGAACTCTCGTCTCAAATATTGAAGTCACGAAGCCAAGACATTGAGTATCTCAACAAGCTTTTGGATTATTCATTAGTTGTTGTAGTGAAGCTTGCTATTCTAGCAAATGATAAGAAGTCAAATGCAACACATGAAAAATTATTTCATGAATTATCTGAGATAGTGGATGGAATGGACAAAAATTCAAACTGTTCCTTTGCACGTGCACTGGTTAAGGGCCTTCACTTCATTTTAGAACAAATATAGGTTCTTAAGCAACATATCAGTGCTGCACAAATTAGAACGCTGGAGCCATTGGTCCAGGGATTTGTAGGTGTTAGTTACTTGCAGCAAGCATTCACTACTTGCTATGGCTCTTCTTCAGGGGCTACAAGGTCATTGCCTCAAATTGTACAATGGTTTACTTTGGTACGACAATCTATGGAGCAAAAAAGAAGTGAATTTGAAGCTGTATCAGTTGATTTTAGAAATAGCCAACCTATTGGATCAAGTTCTTCAAGTGAGACACCCTATGAGATTAAGTGCAACTCGATAAAAACATTAGTAAGGTTGGGCTGAGCCATTCGATGTTGTGATGCATTGTTCCGTTGTTCATCGTTCTAGTCAATTTGTACTCGCATTCTGTTACCATTCCTTTGCCAAATTTTCCGTCATTCACGCCTTGACCACCTACAGTCAACAATCGCTCTGTCCCGACAGTGTTGTTCCACCTACTCCACTGCATCGACGTCTGTTATCTAACGATTTACATTCTGCCTGGTCCCCCGACATCCTCCGCTAGTCCATTTCACTGTGTCAACAAACACCCATCACCTGTGCTCCCGTGTCCTCCGCCGCCGTGTTTCTCCGTCCACCGTATTGTTCAAAACCTGTGCTCTGGTCAACACTTAATTCATGGTCGTAAACGTGGTCAACGTCATAATTCCCCGAGTCGCAACCTTTGGGTAAAATCAACATATTAATCGATGAATTAATACAATTCGGTTGGTTAATTATTGGTTTATATAAATTATATAATAATTATAATTATATAATAGTTATATAATTTATAATTATAATTATAAGGTTATAATTAATTAATTAAAAAAAGAAAAGAAAGGGAAGCTATAAAAATATATATAAAATGGAGAGTACATATAAGACGATGAAAATACATGCCATAATGACGTAGGCACGTGAAGGAATTTTCAACAATTGCTTTGAGGACAAAGCTCTTTGAATAGGGGCAATGCTATGAATATAATTTAGACAAAATTAAATAAATGCAAGTAACAATAAATAATAAATAATCGTAGTTATATTTTAAATAGTCATTAGTTATAATGGAAAGACATGTCTAAAAGGACATGTCCAGTCATGAAGGGGCACCTGCCTAGGTATATAAGCAGGCCCTTATTGTATCATTCAATCATCTTTGTACATTTATTTTATTAATAAAATATTACTCACAATACATTGTGTATTTTACATTTTAAAAGCACAAACAACTATAACTTTTGTCGCTTCAGCTAGCAGCAATACACTTAGCCTCCGCTGTGCTAAGAGCAACGAACTTTTGCTTCCTGCTCGTCCAGGATATCATAGCAGACCCTAGGCTAAAACAACACCCTGATGTACTTTTCCTTTCAACACTATTTTCGGCCCAATCAACATCAATGTATACATGTAGTTTCACATCTTTGACAATATATCTCAACCCAAGATTAATAGTCTCATGTAGGTAGGAACAACCAAGTGTGCATCTAGGGGTTCAATCATAAATTGACTCTAGAGTGTTGACAACAAAACATATGTCCGGTCTAGTGTTCACTAAGAATATCAGTGCCCCAATCAATTGTCGATACTCAGAGGTATTTGCGAAGTCAGGTCTTGTAGCTTCTCGACATAACTTCTTGAAGTTCATCTTCATCAGTGTGGCCATGGACTTGCATTCCACCATTCCAAATCTCTCCAATAGTTTGACAACATATTTCCCTTGAGAAAGGGAAATCTCACCAAGTCTTTGCCACACCTTTAAGGCCAGGAAGTAGTGCATCAAACCAAGGTCTTTCATCTCAAATTTAGAGGGAAACTCCCTCTTACATTCGAGAATAAGAGGCTCTCCACCTGTCAAGAATAATTCATCAACATATAGTACCGAAATTAGCGGCATACCTTTAACTGCTTTGAAGTAGAGATTCAGATCAACACTGCTCCTTATGAATCCAAGCTTTATCAGATAACTATCAATGCGGGCATACCAAGCCTTGGGGGCTTGCTTCAATGCACAAAGCGCTTTCTTCAGCCTGCACACACGAGCCTTCATGTCATGCTCCTCAAAGCCCTATGGTTGCTCAACATATACTTCTTCTTTGAGAATGCCATGTAGAAATGCGATCTTTACATCCATCTAGTGAAGTGTCCATCCCTGCAACACCAAGAGCAACGATAGATCGAATGATAGTGTAGCGGGCAACTGGTGTAAAAATGTCATCAAAGTTGTCTCCCTCTTTCTGGGAGAAACCTCTAGCCACAAATCTTGCCTTGTATTTCTCGACAATTCCATCCACACTATGCTTAATCTTGTACAACCATTTAGACGTCACAACAGACTTTCCTTCCAGTCTTGGAACCACTTCCCACACATCGTTCTTCATAATGGACTCATATTCTTCGACCACAACATCCTTCCATATTTGTTCTTTCATTGCTTCTTCAAAAGTGTGTGGTTCATGTGAAAATTTCTAACACGAAATTCTATTGCAGTAACTGATTTATTTCTCCTACTTATTTTCCACAATAAGTTATTTACAAAACCCTTCTGTAAATATTAAAATAAATTCTGCTGTAGTTATCTCATAAGAGCATAGAGAAAAAAGAACAGTGATATACAATCACACGAATCAATCACATCAACACCATTATTTTTGGACATTTGTCCCTAGAAAAACCCAGTGCGGGAAAACCAGTGCAGCAGATGAGGGTTTATTTATTAATCTTCAACAACAATCTCTTTACAAAGAAAGATTCTACAGAATATTGAGACACTTCTGAGAGAAACACCTGAGACAATTTTTCTCCTCCTCTCGGAGAAGTTCTAACACCTTGGAGACCCATTTCTACATCAGCCTGATAATGAGGACTGTGTCTCCAGCTGCGCTGTCTTTGATCTTCCCTCTGCGCTGTCTCTCAGATGCTCTGCGTCACCTCTTCCTCAGTCTCTGACTGATGCTGATACCCTCGTCTTCCTTCAACCTTCTACTCTCCCTCTGAAATCGAACTTCTTCTCCTTGAGAATCGATTTCCCTCGAGTTATTGAGTATTTGCCCAGTGTGTCTCCAAATGACTCTCAAGTCTTCTCTTATACTTTTCCTGTTGATGAATCAACGGTCGAGATTAAGTCCCTAATCAACAACTAAGATTAAAACAGATTTCATCCTCGTCTTTTAGATGCTTCTCGCCCATATCTTTATTAATACCCATTAATATTATTATTTGCCTAAGTTTAGACTTAGGAACCCCATTAAAAATATTAATTATTTTAATAACTCATCATCCGGGTGGAATTTCTCCAAACGATTTATGGGTCTTGGAGATCTCATGAATTTTAGCCCCTCCACAAAATTTCGGAGCTAGATTACATATGATGCTACCCAAAATCAACAATCCCTCTTAGCCAGGAATGTGTTCTAGCAATGTCTCCCGAGTCCCAATAGAAGCAGCACACTGATCCACATCATCGATCCTTTGCGTTGCTGATGCTCAACTTGATACCCCTCATCTACTGCGCTGCTGCACCTTGTACTGCTGCCCATGACCCTGCAACTGTGATTGCTATATCTGTACTGCAACTCCCTCTGAATACGCTGCATCATGCTACCCATAGCATTGTCACTGCTAATTGCTGCACTGCAACTCCCTATGCTATCTGCTTCTGCTATTGAAACGAATTCTTAACCATCCCCATCTTCTCCCTAAAATAAACTTTGTTCTTCCTAGAGCTTGGGTGAGAATGTTTGCCACCTGTTCTCTTGTCGGGGTGTACCTCAACTATATGACCCCTCGTTAGACACAACGCCAATAAAGTGACACCTGATGTCAATGTGCTTCGACCGATCATGGAAAACTTGACTCTCAGAGAGCTTGATGCAGCCCTGATTATCACACAAAATATTGGTTGCTTCCATGCTTCTCCTGAATAGATTCACAAGCAATTTCCTAAGCCATATGGCTTCACACAACACTGTGCTAGTTGCCATATATTCAGGTTCAACTGAGCTCAGAGCTACGAATTTTGTTTCCTACTACACTAGGAGGTCATTCTCGATCCAATGTTGAAACAATACACAGTGGTACTTTTCCGATCTACTGAACTTCCAGCCCAATCTGCATCAGTGAACTCACTCAGCGAGATGTCATTGCCTTGGGTGTACATTAGTCCATGCCCAACTGTTCCTCGTATATATCTGAGAACATGTTTGGCTGCTGCCTAGTGCGCCCTCTTTGGTTCCACCATGAACTGACTGAGGGTGTTGACAGCGTAAGAAATGTCTGGCCTGGTATTGACCAGATACATCAGGGACCCTATGAGCTGCCTGTACAAGGTGGGATCGACTTCTTTATCTTTGGATGCATCAATATTTTTCCAGTTGGTAATCATTGGAGTAGCGATAGGTCTACAATCCTACATTCTGAACCTTTTCAAAATCTTTGTAGCGTATCTCCCTTGTCTAAGGAAAATCCCACCCTTCTGCTGCCAAACTTCCAACCCTAGGAAATAATGCATTCGTCCCAAATCCTTCATGTCGAATTCTGTAGCTAGGTCTTCCTTGCAATCTTTGATGAGCCTGGATGAGCCTGTCATAAAAAGATCATCCACATATAACACCAGGATTAGAGGCTCATTCTCTACAGCCATATAGTAGAGGTTAGGATCCGTGTCACTCTTGACGAATCCCATCTTCTGCAAGTGACCATCAATTCAACCATGATCTAGGTGCCTGTTTAAGCCCATACAAGGCTTTCTTCAACCTGCATACATGAGATTTCTTCTCATATGTCTCAAACCCTCTGGTTGTTCAATGTATACTTCTTCTTCTATCACCCCGTTCAAGAACTCCGTCTTGACATCCATCTGGTGAATCTCCCACACCATCTGTGCTGCAAGGGATATCACTGATCTAATAGAAGTATACTTGGCTACTGGGGTGAAAGTTTCTTCGTAGTCTATCCCTTCCTTCTGAGCATACCCCTTAGCCACAAACCTGGCTTTGTATTTTTCTACAGTGCCATCTGTAGTGTATTTGACTTTGTAGATCCATCTCGAACCTACAACTGACCTGTCCTGAGGCCTAGGTACCACTTCCTAGACATCATTGACCATTACGGAACTATATTCCTCCACCATAGCATCTACCCATACTTGATGCTGAATGACCTCTTGAAAACTAGAGGGTTCTGCAACCTGAGCCACCAAGGCTTGGTATCTGTCTGGCTGTCTACGCTCCCTTTTCTCGTTCATGGGCGCACCGACGAAATCCTCTGCATCTCGTAGTACCTGTCGAAGTTCTCGACTCGTTCGTTCACTGGTAGTGGGTATATCCATCCGCTCCTCCTCTTCCTGAGACTCCACCTGTTGTGATACCTTTGGAGTTTTGCCTTTAGGAGAAATACTGGTGCTAGTTTCTACTGGTCGAAGCGGCTAGACAAATGGATCATCCTTTGACTGCTCTTTGGAAGGCATTTCTTGGGATTTCTTGAAAGCTCTGTCCTCCATGAACTTTACATCCCGTTGAATTACGATCTTCCTATTCCTTGGAAGATAGACTCTATATGCCTTAGCATTCTCGCTATATCCCACAAGATATACTTTCTTCGCAGTCTGATCCAATTTCTTCCTCTTTTCTGCAGGTATATGGCAGTATGCCCTACTCCCAAATAACCTGAAATGACTCACGTCGGGCTTCTTACTCGTGAAGACACTCTCTGGAGTAATCTTACCTAATGCCCCGTGAGGAGTGCTGTTCTGGACATAAACAATTGTGTTGCATGCTTCTGCCCATAGAAACTTGGGCATATCCTGATCATACAACATCGCCTTGGCTGCTTCAACAATAATCCTCTTCTTCCTTTCTGCTACTCCATTCTGCTTCGGATTATAGGGGGCTGTCCACTTTGTTCTGATGCCTTCGCTTATGCAAAAATCAGTGAAGTCCTCGTCGATGTATTCTCCACCATTGTCTGAGTGCAATATCTTTATCCTCTTTCCTGTCAGATTCTCAACTAGAGCCTTGAACTCTTTGACTCGACCAAAAACCTCATCCTTGGTTTTTAGAAAGTAGATCCAAGTCTTTTTGGAATGGTCATCAATGAAGGTGACGAAGTATTCGACACTACTAAGAGCGTTTGTGGACATGGGTCCACATATATCTAAGTGTATCAATCCTAGAACACTCTTAGCCCTATTGTTACTTCTGGAAAATGCTGCTTTGGCATACTTGCTTAGTGCGCACCCTCTGCATACATCATCTCGTTTGGTACTCAACTCTGGAACTCTTGTTATTGTTCTTCCGAGAATTCTTAGAGTCCCATGGCGTAAGTGCCCCATCCTCCTGTGCCATAGTTCATTCAAATCTTTTTCCCCATTGCTGCCTATCAGTGACATTGGAGATTCTAGCTGTAATTTATACATCGTGTTACTTCTGACTCCAATCCGAACCTTCTTTTTCCAACTCGGGTGTTTGACATATACTTTCTCCTTAATGAAGAAAACATCATAACTTTTGTTTTAAAGCTGAGATACAGAAAGTAAGTTCATCCCCAATCCCGACACATGCAGCACATTGGTTGCTCGAAGGTGATGCCCTGCTTCTGTTTGAAAGGCTACAAAACCTCTTCCTATGAGGGTACATTTTGACTTATTTCCCATGGTCATATAGAAGTTCATCCTTTCTTCCTGATCATTCAAAAAACTTCTCGTATTTCAGTCATGTGTCAGGAAGCTCCACTATCTATTTACCAAACCTCAGAGGAGGCAAAACTCGCTAAGCAAGCGACTTCTTCTTCCAGTCTAGAAGGTAACATAGAATAATCATGATCCATGTTCTTCGTGGTCTCTTCTTTCTCTAGAGATCTGCATGAGTCCCTCTGAGTTGATGCCCCGACATCATGCTTCTGACTCATAGCAGATTCTTTATTCATGTTACTCGATCTCTGCTTTGATACCATGTGAAAATTTCTAACATGAAATTCTACTGCAGTAACTGATTTATTTCTCCTACTTATTTTCCACAATAAGTTATTTACAAAACCCTTCTATAAACATTAAAATAAATTCTACTGCAGTTATCACATAATAGCATAGAGAAAAAATAACAATGATATACATGCACAAGAATCAATCACATCAACATAGTTATTTTTGGACAATTGTCCCTGGAAAAACCCAATGCGGGAAAACTGGTGCAGAAGATGAGGGTTTATTTATTAATCTTCAGCAACAATCTCTTTACAAAGAAAGGTTCTACAAAATACTGAGACACTTCTGAGAGAAGCACCTGAGACAATTTTTCTCCTCCTCCTGGAGAAGTTTTGACACCCTGGAGACCCTCTACCCTCCTCTGTGTCACTCTTGCGTCAACCTGCGTGAGGATTGCGTCTCCAACCACGCTATCTTTGATCTTCCTTCTGCACTGTCTCTCAGATGCTCTGCGTCACCTCTTCCTCAGTCTCTGACTGATGTTGATACCCTCCTCTTCCTTCACCTTGCTATTCTCCCTCCGAAATCGAACTTCTTCTCCTTGAGAATCGATTTCCCTCGGGTTATTGAGTATTTGCCCCGTGTATCTCCAAATGACTTCAAGTCTTCTTTTATACTTTTCCTGTTGACGAATCAACAATCGATATTAAGTCCCTAATCAACGACTAAGATTAAAACAGACTTGATCCTCGTCTCTTAGAAGCTTCTCACCAATATCTTTATTAATACCCATTAATATTTTTATTTTCCTAAGTTTAGACTTAGGAACCCCATTAAAAGTATTAATTATTTTAATAACTCATCATCCAGGTGGAATTTCTCCAAACGATTTTTGGGTCTCGGAGCTAGATCACATCCGATGCTACCCAAAATCAAGAGTTCAACTTGTATCATGTTGCTCATTGCTACAACATATCCCTGATATCAACATGGTTTCTTGCTTTCCCTAAAGGTTCCTCTTTCAACAACATATCTCTCAACATCTTGTAAAGTGTCACGAAGCCATAGTGGTCCATCCTGGCAGGAGGATAACATGGAGGGGGATCCAAGGGGTCCATGGGTTCCATAGGATCATCAACAACATCAGTCTCTGGCTCAGGCATAAGAGAGTCTTCTATTACACCCATGGCATCATTCCTTCTTCCAACATTGGTAGCGGGAGGAGTGTCCCTTGCTTTCCCAAGGGCAACATCTTTATCAAATGTCACATCCCTACTAAACTCTATATTCCTTTGACCATGCACCTATATTCCATCAGCTTTAGAATTTTCACTGTAACCAACAAAAGTACCTTTCTTTCCTAAAGCTTCCAGATAGTTCCTCTTGTCCTTTGGTACATGAAAGTAAACGGGGCAGCCAAAAATCCTCAAATGTCCAACATCAAGCTTTACACCTATGAAAACTTCTTTGAGAGTCCTGTCACTCACGACTTGGTGAGGAATCCTATTTTGAACGTAGACAACAATGTTAGTAGCTTCTCCCCATAGAAACTTTGGCAATTTGTGATCATGCAACATAGCTTGGGCAACTTCCATGATAGTCATGTTCTTTCTTTTAGCTACTCCATTTGATCGGGGTTGTAAGGAACGATGGTCTCCTTCCGGATTCCTGCAATTGTCAGTGAACGCATTTGAAATGAATTCTCCTCCATTGTCAGACATGAAGATTTTGATTCTCTTCCTTGTTTTTTTTTTTTTTTTCCATCAGTGCCTTGAATTCCCTGAACATATCAAATTCTTGGTCATTGTGTTTCAAGAAGAAAGTCCATGTCTTGCGAGAGAAGTCATCCACAAAGATTATGTAGTATGAGTAGCCACCAAGAGAAGTCACCGACATGGGTCCACACAAATTATAATGTATTAGTTGAAGTATTCCATTGGTCTTGCTTTTGCTTGAAGGGAATGGTCCCCTCACATGTTTTCCACTGGGGAGGAGTGTCCCTTGCTTTCCCAAGGGTAACATCTTCATCAAATGTCACATCCCTGCTAAACTCTATACTCCTTTGACCAGGTACATATATTCTATAAGCTTTAGAATTTTCATAGTAACCAACAAAATCACCTTTCTTTCCTGAAGCTTCCAGCTTGTTCCTCTTGTCCTTTGGCACTTGAAAGTAAACAGGGCAGCCAAAAATCCTCAAATGTCCAACATCAAGCTTTACACCTATGAAAACTTCTTTGAGAGCCTTGTCACCCACAACTTGGTGAGGGATCCTATTTTGAACGTAGACAACAATGTTAGTAGCTTCTCCCCATAGAAACCTGGCAACTTGTGATCATGCAACATAGCTCGGGAAACTTCCATGATAGTCCTGTTCTTGCTTTCAGCTACTCCATTTTGTTTGGGGTTGTAAGGTACATTGGTCTCCTTCTTGATTCTTGTGTTCTTGCAAAAGTCAGTGAACTCTTTTGAAATGAATTCTCCTCCATTGTCAGACATGAAGATTTTGATTCTCTTCCCTATTTTTTTCCATCGATGCCTTGAAGTCCTCAAACATATCAAATGCTTGGTCGTTGTGTTTCAAGAAGAAAATCCATGTCTTGTGAGAGAAATCATCCACAAAGATTATGTAGTACAAGTAGCCACCAAGAGAAGTCACCGACATGGGTCCACACAAATCAGAATGTATTAGTTGAAGTATTCCATTGGCCTTGCTTTTGCTTGAAGGGAATGGTCCCCTCACATGTTTTCCACTGGCAAATCCTTGACAAGCTCCATCATGATCCACTCGAACCTCGAGCATTCCATAAACTATCTTTCTGAGTTTAGAAAAATCTTCATAGAGAATGTGAGAAAATCTTGGGTGCCACAACTCACATTGATGATTACTATTGTGGACCAATGCTCGGGTCGGTCTTCCATTATCTTTATAGATGCCTTCAATTCTTGATCCAAAAGTGAAGGCATCCCTCAAGCGAGATTCCATTGGCCAGGGAAGGACCTTTCCATTTGTGAAAGTAACTTTCATTCCTTTGTCCTCCAAGGCAGATATAGACGCAAGATTGTTTTTCAATCTTGGTACGTACATAACATCATGTAGATGTATAGTTTGACCATAATCCAAATGAAATGAAACAGAACCAAACCTCTTCATAGGATAAGTAGAATTGTGCCTAAGAATAGTATTCAAATTTGCCTGTCTCAACTAGGTTTGTGAGGAATTCATGATAACTAGTGAAGTGTCTAGAGGCCCCACTATCCACTAATCAACTATTAAACGAATCCAGAGGAGAGGAACTAGAATGAGTAGAAATAAGAAAATATTTGGATTGAGTGGCAATTGCATTATTATCATACCTTGAGTTCCTTGATCTCTTGGGTGGATGATGACTTTCATGTTGGGCAGCAGGGGCTTCTCTTCTTCTTCTATCATTAGACCAGTAGTTGTTGTTGTCACAATTGTTGTAGTTGGGCCTTGGAACATTACAATTTTCTAGACAGTCTCGAGCATAATGGCCATGCTTATGGCAATTGTTGCATTGAACTTTTGTTAGATCCCTTTTAGATCTTCTATTGGAGTCCTTGGATTCTGGAGCAGGCTTTTTTGAATTAGATGGTTTGCCTTTTCCTTTCTTCCTCTTGGCTTGGGCAACAAAGGCATTGGGCTCACCTTCTTCATGCGTTGGAATTCTTTCTCTAGATATCATCCTGGTCTCCTCTTGAGTGCACTTGCCAAATAACTCATCAAATGAAGGAAACTTGTCATTGTTGCTTATGGTGGTGATGAATGTCTTCCAAATCGGAGGAAGACCTCCAAGTGCAATTAGTACCAGCGCTTTATTAGATGTAATTTCTCCAGCAGAGAACAATTGATCCTTGCGCTGAGATATCCTCATGAAGTATGATTGAATGGTCTCCCCCTTATTCATGTTGATGTCCTTGAGTTGATTCATCAAAGATAGAATGTGATTCAAGTTGTTGACTTCATACATCCTGACGAGCTTATCATACATTTCCTTAGACTTGTTCAACTTTGAAACACAAGTGATCAAATGATCTCTGAACAAGTTAATAATGATTTTCTTAGCTTTGACCTCACCTTTCTTGTATTTGGACTTGGCACCAGCAGAAGCATTCTTTGGAGGCTCAGGTACTTTTCCTTCAACATATTCCAAAACATCATTCTCCCCCAAAGTCAAATCCACCCTAACTCTCTAAACAACATAGTTAGATGAGTCATTCAACTTCTACTCAATCTTGAAGTATGAGATAGTCATCTTGACCAAGACAAATGTTCTTTCAGCAGTGGATAAGATATCTTCAAAGGGTGATTGCTCGTCTCCTTGGGCTTGTCATCACCTCAGCTCTGATACCATGTTAATTTTCCAATGTTCTATCCTGTAACAATGGCTTATAGGAAATCTTCTTCAAATAAAAATCAATTATCCAGTATATTTTCAATCACCCAATAATAGTAACAAATTGTAGATAGAACATAGAACCATATGCACAATAGAAGACAACTAAGAACAATAGAGAGAGAGAGATTTAGTTAAAGGCCAAGGAAAAACCCCACAAGTGGGAAAACCCTTTCCAAATTCTTCTTCTATTGGATTGTCATCAAATGTTCAACAGAGACAAAATGCATCAACATCCAAGGATATCAACATCAAGTCAATGGTAAAAGATTTGACCAAAAAAATCAACCAACCAATATCCAATCCAATATGAGCATAAAAGTAAAATCTGGTCAAAAAATTTGCAATTTTCTGTCAAAGTCAACAACAGTGAACACATCCCTAACCAGTCCAGAGTCAATGGTCAAATATTCTTCAAAAGGTTTGGTCAACCTATCAAAGAATGTGGCCTTCCAAGCTTGGTCAAAATTGATCAAAACAGTCCCAAAAGCCTGCCCACAAAATCTTGGTCAAAGTCAAAATTTGACTTGTGGAAACCCTAGCTCAAAAACTGCAGTCAACATGGGTCAAAGTGCCCAATTTTTTTGTCTTCTCTCTCATGAACGCGACCTTCCAAAATAGATCCAAAATCAAGTCATACGAAGTCAAATCCTTCAAATTCAACATTTGTCAAACAATCTTAAAACAAAAGTCAATGCTAGTCAACATAAAGCTCTCTCTCTCCTTCACTCTTGTGAACTCGAACCCTGCAATTTCAGACTAGATCAAACCAATAGAAGATGAATGAATGATTGGTGTGATGCCTCCAAGTGGTGCCAAGTAACTTGTATTTATATGTGGTTTTCGAGGACGAATTTCCTCTCGCAGGCTGACTTGTACTTTTTGTGTTGTCATGGTTTCACAATAAAAATAATATTTTCCCATGAGCAAATTAAATTCTTCCAAGGGCTAATAGGGGCTCCTTAGGGTGAGAAGGGCTACTCCCACGAGGGAATTTCTCCCTGAGCTGTCAATTTTTAACAAGGAAAAAGACTGAAGTTCGGCCCTCTTGAAGACCTATGGAAGATCTAATTGCAGACCCATATATGGACATAATTGAAGGGGTCTTTGTAATGGATATTGGAGGATTGACTTGGCACTTGTGGGAGGTCATCTTGCTGGTCAGTGTTTGCCTTTGTGATCTTGTCAAAGATATGCTATTTTGATGTGCAAATTGTATTGAATTGGACATTCTCTCATAAGGAAAGGTTGCCGGGTTTTTCTCCTTGGAGTGGGGTTTTCCCAGGGTAATATTGTGTCTCTTGTTCGTTATCTTATTCTGATCTTTACTACTTTATGGATCTTAATGTTAATGGTTGAAATTTTCAAGTATAACTGCTTAATGATTGGAATGTTCTAAAGAAGCCAAATTGTATTATTGGAAGTAGGTATCAGTTTGAAAGTTGTTCGAGTCTTGTATGCTACTAGAAAATCAACAGATATAGGGGTACTTCAGGTACAGGTATGGAGTACTTTTGTATGGATTCCCCAAAAAGCAGGGTTATGTGGTTACAAGTTTATCAATAATATTACATATAGAGGATGATATATCCATGCATTTCATTAAGTGGAATTTCAAATTTGAGATAAATTTCTCAATTTTAAACTGGAAAATTTAGAATTCAATGAGCAAAAGAGTAGTAATTACAATATTTATGAGCCAAAACAAAAATATCTCCTTCTTTATTTACGCAAACCATTCGAAAAATTTCCCACAAAGCTGCAAACAGTTGCTCACAAGGAAGAAATTTTGCATTTTACAGTGTAAAGTGATGCCCACAAATTTAAGCCAACTGTAAGATCTCTTTCTACTGAAGAAATTGTTGCTTATGGGACAATCAACTCCTGTCACAAAAAAATTGTTATCCAAGTAGTGCAAAAGAGTCAAAGAACTAGCTGGTGTTGCAAGAAAAATGCTCTCAAGAAAAATGCCAACTGCAGCTGAAAATTGTTGCTGCTGTGAAAGATGAGAGGAGAAATAGTTGCATCGCACATTAATGTTAATTTTAGTTAACAATGGTATGTTCTATGCTTAGCACAATTACTTCAATGTTCTTTTAGTAGCCCAATGACAATTTCCAATTTAGATTTCCAATAGCAATCACATTAACCATAAATCACATTGACAACTAAGTCACCTGACACAGGGATTTAGGATTCATAGAATTTGGGGATTCGAGTGTCGTATTCAGACACGCTGACCCCCCGGAACATGACACATAGGATTCATTATATATATATATATTAAAAATTAGATATTTCTTACACAAATTCTAATTAATGATACAAATTCATTGATTTCAAACATAGATGTTCATCTATAGCATGCATAGTACATACAAAATTCAAATACATGTCAGTAGTCACATAAATCATGATTCATAATTCATAAATGAAAGACAACTTACAACTACAAAATAGTAAGATTAGATCTGGCTTGATCCATGTCTTTTGGACCATTCTAACACAAATTCATATTAATTCCCATTAATATTTTATTTTCCCTAAGTTTAGACTTAGGGACTCCATTAAAAATATTAATTATTTTAATATCTCTTGAACTGTTTAAAATCTGCCCAAACCCTCTTTGGGTATTGGAGATCTCATGTGCCCCAACCTCTCCACCAAATTTCGTGGCTAGAGCACATTCGATGCTACCCCAAATCAACATATCCTTGATACCCTTGCTTAGGATAGAGTATCCAATTGGCTTGTCTCGGCTTCTCTTTTGACTAGCCCTTCTTCCACTTCGGCTCCCTAGGGGGACTGTAATTCTTCTCGGCTTCCATTGCTACAACAAACCTCTTTCTTTGTTGCACATATGGAGGTTTACATCCCTTAAAACAAACCAAAAATAGCCTTAAGAACTTTGCTCTTCCTTCTTCTTACTTCGCTGGTTGGGAGGCTTCTTCTTTTACCTTTTTCGCACTTTTGTTTCAAATCTCTGCTCCACCGAAATTCTGCTCTACAATGTGGATGTGCTTCCCTATTTATAGTTGTTGCAGCCTCATAATAAGCCAACTTGTTATCCAACTAGGCCGACGTGTCATTTGGAGAGAGAATATTATTCCTTTTGAAGCCAACTTTAAGGGTGACGCTTGTGCTTATCTTGGAGGGCTATTTATATTTATCTAATGACTCATACAAAATGTAACATGTCCAAGAAGGGCCATTCATACATGACATTGACTCAATTTGACTTTTATGAGTAGATGACAAAACCTAAAGGCTCATAATGGGAGCCATTACTAAAATAAAATTCCTTGCTCAAGAAACCCATGAGACAAGCATTGCAATAATAATTTTATTTTTCTTCTTTTCATCAATTACATAAAATCACAATTACACATGTCATTATGAAGACCGAACCTAGTTACATTTTTCAACGCTCCCTCTTAACTAGGGAGGTATTCATAATGGTACCTGGTCATTCTCAATCTGAAGAATTTCTCATAAGAATAGTCGGATTGGTAACCCATCTGTTTAGCATCATATCAACTAGCATTGTCACATAGCAAGGCCTTGACTAACAACTCTATCTCTCCACGAGATCTGAGCACAATGCTGGCGAGAACATACCCCTCGGGTTCTTAGGGTGTGTTCCACTTGGACTATTCTTATCTTGGATTCCCAGTCCTCAAAGAATATCGGTCCTCTATGATTACTCTTATCCTGGATGCCTTAACTAATCCTCAAAGAGTATCAGATGCCAGATGGTTACCCAATCCTCCATTCTATGTTCGCAAGTGAAAACAAGAATGATGTGTCTATCTCTCCCTCTTAATTAGGGGGGACATATCTATTCCAATAAAGGAATGTACTCATTCCTACGGAAGGAATGTACCTAAGCTCCCTCTTGGCTTAGGAATTTCCAAGTTTCTTCCAAGTAAGAAACTTGTTTCCAGGTTCCCTCTTAATTAGGTACCTACAACAACTCGTCGGGTGGAGATGATGGGGCAATAAGCTACTTGAAGAACTCCTCTTCATGATGTCATGAACTTTTTTTCGTTACCTAGGAGCCTTCATGTTTGGGACTTCTACATAGGGCACCGACCATCCATCACTTTCATCCATGAGTCATCCATGTCATCATTGGAAAATGATCCATCACTCCATATTTGGCCTTCCTTCATGCCAAGCTGCTTTTGTTATGCTATGTTTACTTAAGGATATTTCCTCCTACTACATGTGCATCGGTGGTGGAAGATATCCATAGATCTATCCTTGGCAGCCCTGCATAAACCCATCTAGATATTTGTTCAAAAATAAAGGAATGAAAATGAAAATCAGCATTACCTTTGTGATGGTCTTTCATCATGACATCTTCTAGTTTGCATCAACATCCTCCATACATATTGACACATCTCCCAAAGATATATATTGTTAAGGGTCTCTTTCTTTTTTAGGCTCCATCAGAGTCTTCATATCTTGCATGGAGATATCCTAGACAAATCTTCTCGGTCTTTTAGATGTTGATTGTATTTACCATGGTTGCATATTCCATGATCTCTTCCTTCCTTTCTTCACACATTTCATTCCCAGGTGTTTCCAATCAGAGTTCCTCAATTGTAGTGAACCACCTCATACTTCATATGAGGACATATTTTGTTGATTTCATCTAGTGAATGTGTGACTCATGCATACCTGCATCCCTTTGAGGGAGAAGATCCTTTCTTTTGATCATGCTCTTAAGATAGAGCATTGGTTCATGATATCTGCAACCATATGACATGACTTCCACAATATCAAATGTAAGCATACATACTTCATTTTTCCTTTGGGTCATCCAAACTTCCTACATCAGCTTCCTTGATTGAAAGAGCTTCAGTCCCTTGATTTGCTTCACTTTTATGTCATCATACCATCATCCCATGAATTCCACAAGTTTCAAATTCTTGATGAAACATGTGCTTCCCCTCATTATCAGTGAACCTTTCAGTGAAGATTCCATCAGAGAAGCTTGAGGATCTAAAGTATCCCCATTAGCAGATGTTTCCTTTTGACAGATGTATGATGAACCTTGTACTAGATGACCTTGCCAATTGTGTTTTCAATGAGATTCCCAAGAGCTATATCCTTGACTTCCATAGATTCTAACCATCTTTCATGCCTCTCTATGACGATGTCACGAGCTTTTGTTTTCAATGCTTCTATAATGCCTTGATGCATCCCATTATTTTACTTAGTGAATCATGATAGCCATATCCTACAATAGAAGACATAGGAACTTGAAAATAACTTATGTGAGGAAGACTATCTCAATAGTGGAGATCTCTTACTTCTTCTTTCTTGGACTTCTTTTCAACTTCCTCCACTTCTTCAGTGATATGGGCTTCTTCTCTATTTCTCTTGTTATTGCCCTTCTTTAACTTGGGACAATGTTTCCTGTAATGCTCATATTATTTACATCCATAACATTGGATCTTAGCTATGTTCTTCTCTCCTTTCCAAGGACCAAAGTTTTTAAATTTCCCTTTCCTTTCAACAAATGTTTGAATCTTCTCATTTGATTCTTCAACACTTTTTGCCCTCAACCTGTCTTCTTCTATCTTGCATAGAGACCACAAGTTGTTGAATGGGATAACCTTCTTGTCCTCATAGGTATTTGATACGAGGTTACCTTGTACATCAATTACTGCATTTAGAACAATGGAGATCATTTCTTTATCCGATATCACCTCTCCTAGATCTTGAAGTTGAAATCTTATTTCAGATGCTTTTGAGAGATATGGGGATATCCCTTCATCCTTTGATACCTTCAATTTGTGTAGATCAAATCCAAGTGATATGATCTCTCTTATGGCTCTTTCAAAGAATAGTTCTACCAGTTTATCATATATCTCTTTAGATTACTCTAGCTCTGCTATGTAGAGAATGAGGGGATCTTTGACAGACTCCGTAAGAATCTCTTGAGCCCTTAGAACCCTTTCCATCTATTCAGATAGTGCTTGTCCTTCAGATGGTTTGGAGACCTTTCCATTGACATGTTCAATAACTTCATTTTTTTCGAGGACTATATCTATCCTCCTCTTCCATGCAAGGAAGTTTGATGACCCAACTAGCTTATAGATCTCCTTGCAAAATGAAGTCGTTTTTGCTAAATTAGATTATAGAAGAAATGATGCTTGTCAAGTGAAGATAAAATCTTCAACTTGATCCCTTTGATGATGATTGATGAAGTTGTCTTAATTCTTCTTGGATGATCTTCTTCAATGGTAAGGACCTTGATTCAAAGATCTCTTCAACTTGGCCTTTTTTTCTTGATGATGATCCCAAGACTTCTTTGTAGACTCCTTCTTCGATCTAGGGTTATAATGCTTCCTTTGTAGATCTTGTCTTAAAGATGATCTTTGCTTTGATGCCTTCCTTGAGATTTGATCCTTGCGTCTCTTGATAAAATGCCCTTCCTTGACTTGGTCATCTTAGCCTCTGATACCATGTTGAGAAATCTAGGGCATAGTAATTAAGTGATTTCTATTCTATTAGACTTTAGTAACTGCTTGTGAGTGTTTTTTACTTCTTTAGATTATGATCTTCATTTACTTAGGTTATTAGTGTTCTTCTTCATCAAATAGCTACCAATGTATAAACCATAAAGAGACGAGACACAAAATATAGGCTATCAGCCACGACCAAAACCTCTCCCTCTTGAGAGGAGAACCCAAACAAATTCTTCTTCTTATAGAGATTTCAATTGACGAAAACTTTGGAATCATGATATTCAAACCTTCTTCCTTCTTGAATTAGATCTACAATCCTTGACCTTAATTCAAAACCTTCTTCTAGAGAAATATCCTTGATACCCTTGCTTAGGATAGAGTATCCTCTTGGCTTGTCTCGGCTTCTCTTTTGACTAGCCCTTCTTCCACTTTGGCTCCCTAGGAGGACTGCAATTCTCCTCGGCTTCCACTGCTGCAACATACTTCTTCCTTGCACGTATGGAGGTTTACAACTCTTAAAACAAACCAAAAATAGCCCTGAGAACTTTGCTCTTCCTTCTTCTGTTACCTTTTTTGCACTTTTGTTTCAAATCTCTTCTCCATAGAAATTCTGCTCTGAAATGTGGACGTGTTGCCCTATTTATAGTTGTTGCAGCCTCATAATAAGCCGACTTGTCATCTAGCTAGGCTGATGTGTCATTTTGAGAGAGAATATTGTTCCTTTTGAAGCCGACTTGAAGGGTGATGCTTGTGCTTTTCTTGGAGGGCTATTTATACATATCTAATGACTCATACTAAATGTAACATGCCCAAGAAGGGTTCTTCATACATGACATTGACTCAATTTGACTTTTATGACTAGATGGCAAAACTTAAAGGCTCACAATGGGAGCCATTACTAAAATAAAATTCCTTGCTCATGAAACCCATGAGACAAGCATTACAATAATAATTTTATTTTTCTTCTTTTCATCAATTACATAAAATCATAATTACACGTCATTATGAAGACCGAATCTTGTTACACTTTTCAACATTTCCGATGAAGATAAGGATGAAATGACTATTGGTTCAACACTATGTCTCGTTGAAAAGAAAGTGATGTAGAAGATCGCTAATGCCCTATGAAGAAATTATGATGAAGAAGGCTCCATAATGAAGAAGATGAAGTTCATGACATGCTGCAGAAAAGGGAGCCCTACAAGCAGCTGATAATAGCTTGATCTCCATCAAAAAGCAGATAACTACTGATTGGAAACAAGTCCCTAGTTGAGAGGGGGGTTTGGCAAATCCCTTGTTAAAGGAGAGCTTGGGAATATTCCTTTTATAGGAATGTTTAGATCCTCCCTAGTTGAGAGGGAGATATAGACGCATCATTCTTGTCTTCATGTTATGAACAAAGAATGGAGGATTGGGTAAGCATCTGAGATTGATTCCGATACTTTTTGAGGATGTTGTAGGGCATCCAATAGGCATGAGTAGTCAAAGAGGAAATTCCTTGAGGATGTGTTATTCCAAGACATGAATGGTCCTAAAAGGACATACCTTGTGAACATCCAGATGGGGTACGTGCCTTGAGAGACGATGATGGTGTCTATCAGTTATTGTCTCGCCAACATTGTGCTCTGATCTTGTGGAGAGATAAAGTTGTTAGTCAAGACCTTGCTATGTGATAACGCTGGTTGGTATGATGAGGTGCACTAGTATAAGCTGAGAAAATAGATTATGAGATGGCTTACCAATCCGACTCTTCTTATGAGAATTCTTTAGTATGAGAATGTCCAAGTAACATGTATGGATTATGAATACCTCCCTAGTTAAGAGGGAGTATTGAAATGTGTAACTAGGTTCGGTCTTCATAGTGTCTATTGTAATCATGATTTTATATATTTGATATTAAAGAGAAAATAAATTTATTATTGTCATTCTTAATGCATGTGTTTCATGTTCAAGATAAATTTATTTGTAGGTCAAGCACCCATTGAGTGCTCTTGGGTTTGTCATAGAATTATGAAGTCAAAAGACTCATTGATATACATGTAAGATTCCTTTGAGCATGTTGTATTTTGTAAAGATTTTTTTTGTAAAGTCAAAAGTGTCATAGAGACCCTCCATGACCTTGTCAAACAAGTTGGCCTACAAGAAGGATCAAGTCGGCCTCATGGAAAACAATTCGACCCCCTAAGAAGCCTATATATAAGGAAAAGCTTGATTTCATTTGGACGGACATTCATTCAAGTAAGGAAGAAGTTCGATCTCCTCAAGAAAGAAGCTGGAAGACAAGGAGAAAGGAAGAAAATCAAGGAAAACAAGAAGAGAAGCAAGATTGAAGTTTTGGACCTCTCTCTCTCTCTCATGTTAGGGTTTCTAAGGTAGCTGCTAGATTGAAATTGCAAAAGTTGTTGCGAAAGTCGAAGTTGCAAAAAAAGTTGATGGGGAAGTCGAAGTTGTTGGGAAGTCAATGTTGTCGCTAGGTCAAAAATGTTGGAAGGTCGAAGTTGTTGGGTCAAGTTGTTGGAAGTTGTTGGGTCGAAATTCATTGGAAGCTGCTTGGTCAAAGTCGTTGGAAGGAAAAGTTCATCAAGAAGGAACAGTTTGACCTGGTCTTGGAGGGGTCTTTGACAAAGGTCTTAGGTCTTGGAATTTGTCATTAGAAGTTCTATAAGAGAAGAAGAATTCTTGTGGGTTTTCCTTTCAAGAGGAGAGGTTTTGGCCCTGGCTTATGGCCTACAATTTATATCCTCTTGTCCCATTGATCTTTATTGTTTGATAGTTGTTTGATGATAAAAAACACAATAATAATTAAGTTGAAGAAGAAGCTAATCAAGCTAAGTAAAAAGACATCACAAACAGTTATCAAAGAAAGAGAAATCATCTAATTAAGCTTAATGGCTAGAAGATCAACTCATGACCTGATCTCAGACAACGCTAGGGGCAGCTTAATGCCGAGATATTTAGCCCCAAAGAGCTTGGTATGCTTGCATTGATAGCTTCTTGATGAAGCTTGGTTTTACCAAAAGCAATGTTGTTGCAAATCTCTACTTCAAAATGGTCCAAGGCATGCCTTTGATTTTGGTATTATATATTGATGACTTATTCTTTGTTAGAAAATCAACAAGGCAAAAAGATTTTCTTATGTCGACAATTACTTGTGATATACTTGTATTCTTATTAACTTTCTGAGTTCTTCTTTTATCTTCTTCTCATCAAGCAATCATCAAATCAAAAGCATGAAGATCAATAACACCAAATATAGGCACTCAGCCAGGGAAAGACCCTTATGAAGGGGAAAATCCAGTCAAGCTCTTCCACTAGTAGATTCAAATCAAATTGAGACGATCCAAGACCTTAGACCAGACCAAAAGACCTTCCTCTCTCCACCAAGTCAACCTTTCAAGAAGGTTAGCCAAACACCAAAAGTCAACTTAAGTCAAATTGCTTCAATTCTTCTTCAAACTTAGATTTCGACCCCTGCAACTAGAAGTTCGGCCTTATTGCAGATCTGAAACTTCGGCCCTCTTGCAGCGACCCAAAAACTCACATGTATGGTAGAAAATAGAGATTTTAGGCTTCCTTTTGCTTGACAAGTGTCTCCGTCATCGCTAGGGTTTTCTCCTCTTTTAAGTATTTCACACTTCTTTCTCCTTCTTGTGGCTGCAGATCGAACTTCTTGTGTGTCCTCCAAGTGAGTCGAGTAGCTGCTTATTTATATTGGCTTCTGGCTAGAACTTGAGGCCGACTTGGCGGGGAGGGTTATTTGACTCATTTGACATAAAAATAATTTTCTTTCGACTTGGCGGGGAGGGTTATTTGACTCATTTGACATAAAAATAATTTTCTTTCTTGATATAGAAAGCTCGAGAAGGGTGTATTAAATTATGACAAGGACTAGGATTCGTGACATAAACCCTAGAACCCTACAATGGAGGCTTTTGAGTTAGAAAGAAATAAACAAAGCATGAAACCAACAGAGATGAGCAGAGAAAATAGAGATCTTTGTTGCAGAAAGAAATTCCTCCCTAGCTGAGAGGGATTGTTGAAAATTGACAACTCAAGGATGAATTTCTAAAAATAGAAAGTGTAAAAAAATAGAATTTCTAAAAATAGAAAGTCTAAAAATAGAATTTCAAAAAATAGAAAGTCTAAAATTAAAAAGTCTCAAGATAGTAAATCACCTTGCATCAATTGGTAATCAAGTGTTGTTGATGAAAAATCACTTATCATTAATCAATCCTAATAGTTCAATCTCAACTTAATATTTTATCATCAATATTATTATTATCCTCTTTATGATATTATTATTATTAAATGGAATTTTAAGTCACTCAATCATGGTTCTCAATAATATTCTCCTACACTATCATTATTGGCATGGGATATTCCTCTCACTCTCATTAATGCTCTTACACTCAATAAAAGCATGTCATAAAAGATTCCTCTTACGCACTTTTTAATGCATATGCTACACTCTTAAAAGCATAAGTTAGAAAGGCAGGCATACCTCTTTAATGGCATGAGTTACATTTCCTAAATGGGCATGAGTTACACTCCTCAAGGCATGCGAGATTCTTCCATTGAAGGCATGCGTTGCCTCTCTCCATAATGGCTAAAATTGCTCTTCCTAAATTGGCATATGTTACTTTCTCTCTTGGCATGCGAGTTACTCCTCCTTTATGGCATGGATTCGTTGCTCCTCCTATATATACGTGCCTCATTTTTTCTCCCCTCACTACTTGTGCATTGTGAAAGAAGAATTTGAACTTGAGAGAGAGTTGGAGAGAGTTGAAGAAGATTGTGAGAGAGAGATTTGGAGAGTAAGAACAAAACTTGGTGAACCAAGGTTGATTTAGTGCTTCAATGTTTCAGTGTTGATTCAGTTGAAGGGAAGTTTGATTTAGTGTGTGCATGTGTCACTGCTACCAGTGATCTTCATGCTACAACTTTTTCAGATTTGGGTGAACTTATTCATTCTCTTGATCTCTCATTGTACTCTATATCTCTATTGAACAATTGATTTCTAATAGAAGAGGAATATGGTTGGGTTTTCCCATTGCGGGTCCTTTGGTCATTGGACCTAAATTCTCTGGGTCTCATTGTATTCTTGGTTGCTTTCTATTGTGCATTTGATATATGTTCTATTTACAATTGCAACATAAAGAAGTTTAATAAGTGATTGTTACAGCATAGACCATCAGAATTCCAACATAGAACTGGAGCTGTAGCTTCATTTACCCCCAATCCATGCCCTAGTTCTGCTGAACAAGCATCTTGTTCTTTTCTGTTGATGAAGATGAAATGGATATTCAATTTTTCTTGTCTTTAGCTTGAGTTTTATTTTGTTTTCAGTACATATATCATCATGTATAAAGGCTTATTTTGGATGTTTAGCTTCAACTGTAAAGGTTGATTTTGGATTTTGCTTAAGATAATAATCTGTGGAAATTAATATAGAAATGGTTTTCCTTATAAAATATCATTTATGTGTGTCACTTTTATTTTCTTACAATATGATGTGTTAATTAAAAATATAACCATATAATAATAATATAATATTAAGCTCAAATTGGTGTATGAGACCAGAGTGTTTGTGACACAAGGGACCCACCTGCTGAAGTCTATGGAGGTGTTACTGCGTTTCCCCTGGCCTACCCATTTTGTATTGGACATGATTCCTGGTGTTCCCATCTTGGTAACCTAAAGACATTTCCACGTTTTGTGCAACTTAGGAGGAATGCAAATCTGTATGGGATTTTGGCAATTGTTACAATCTGGCCAGGTTGGATAACTCTGGAAAGTCATTTTCAAGATCTAATGCTGATATGGGATTTCTCCATACATGCCAATAGCTAAATTTTATGCCCAATAAGTTGTTAATGGAATCCTTCTTTATTTGCATTTTCAGAGGCTTTGAAGTTGCATTTAACTTTTGGTCGTGGATCTAACATTCATTTATGATTCAACAGATTGAAGCATCAAGGACGTTGGAAGGACATAGCCAATGTGTTTCTTCCGTTGTCTGGCTTGAAAAAGATACGATTTATTCTGCCTCTTGGGACCATTCAGTGCGGAGTTGGGATGTTGAAACTGGCGTTAATTCATTGACAGTGGTAAATATGATAAGTTTATTTGTGCCGTAGTTTAGTAATGGCCTGATGTTTTAAAAAAGTTAGTCAACCAATGTAGCCAAGTATTTTCCCACATGTACACCCTCTGAATAGTTATTGGCAGGGTTGTCGGAAAGCACTGCATTGTCTGAGTATCGGTGGTGAAGGCTCTGCACTAATTGCTGCAGGCGGGGCTGATTCTGTGCTTCGAATATGGGATCCGCGTATGCCAGGTACTGAAGTACTGTCGACAGTATGCATATATCCATTGTTTCCGCTTGTATGGCTTGAAGCATAGTGAGGGTTTAATCTTTTTGTATAATTCCCTACATTATCAGATGATGATCCAGAGTGTTTGTTTTAAGAGCAGGCGGCCTTGTTGTTTAAGCAATTTATCTCAATATATTGCTTGTTTAACTCTTGTCGCAGGGACTTTTACTCCCATTCTTCAACTGTCATCGCACAAATCCTGGATCACAGCTTGCAAGTGGTATTTGTTGCTACTACTTTCTTACTTTCATACAGAATAATATACATTAAATTAGTTATCCATTTTTGTACTCAATTGATTTTATTATCTATACAGGCATCCAAAATCTAGGCATCATTTGATCTCAGCTTCTCATGATGGGACATTGAAGTTGTGGGATGTCAGAAGCAAGGTAATGGGATTAGACATAAATCCCGTTTGACAGAACATATGCTGCAAATGATCTAATTGAAATTTGTAAATTCGAATTTATGATTGATTGTAAGAGGTCATTCCTTGACAAATTACATGCTATTTTGAGATTGTGGGGAGTTGTGCATAGACGGCTAGACACTACACGAGTATCTTGAAACTGATTGTTTTATTTCCTATATTATACAGGTCCCGCTTACCACATTGGAGGCACATAAAGATAAGGTGAATCATTTTCTCAAGAAATGATTGGAACGCATGCTCTAATTGAGACAACATTCCTTTTTTTAGAGTAGATATTTTGTGCTGATATGATTAATGTGAGCCTTGTCCTGGTTTAATACTGAAGTTTTTTTTTATTCCCGTGATATTTGGCAGGTGTTGTGTGCAGACTGGTGGAAAGAAGATTGTGTGATATCTGGCGGGGCTGATTCAACGTTACAGATATTTTCAAACTTAAACCTCACATGAATTGGTGGACATTCCCCGGTGCATGTATGGGCATATTTTTGATAGAGTTCGGGATGTTTTAAATTTATCCAGAGTCAGTATTAGAGCAAGTCCCAATAAAAGTCTTTGGGACTATTCTCACAGTGGGTCATACAATGTTGTATGAAAGGAGCTCAGAGATGGCGCTTTAGACAGTGCCCCGTTAGGGGAGTATCATTGTAATGTTTTCAAGGTATAAAGCATGTTAGCAAGATTCAGCCGTATTGATTTTTGTTATACGGAAATTCGGTAGAAATGGGAAATTTGGTGATTATTCCTTACCATATCGTATTGTACAGATACGGTAAGGTCGAAATATATTTCATTGTCTTTGATGATATATTTCTTGCCTTTAATACCTGCCTGCCCTGAATCCCCCAAAGGGCCCAAGAACTTCAAAACTATTTTTTCCCCTGAATATAAATTAAATAGCCAAATTTGATTGGAATAAATTATTTTTTCTTATTTATTGCATGTTTTTGAAGCTGAAATTTTCCAACCAATTGGAAATGCATGTTTTTTTTGAAGTATTTCTGAGATCGACACAATCGTATTGAAATCATATTGTATTTTTCGATATGTACTTTTTCTGAACTGTATCGTACCTAAATCCATTCGAGCAAATATCTGTGATTTTATTTGGCATGCTATTTTAATATAAATATATATTTATATGAAAAAGACATTTTTTGAAAAAAAGGTTTGGAGATTTCATCATTATACATCATTGAATCATACTTCGTACTTTATAGTGTAGTTTATGTTGCATCTTATTATGGTCAAGGTTATGATTTTAATGTTTTTGGTGGGAACAATACTAGTCGTCAAGGATACGAGTACCATTTTCCTATTTAGGTATTGTTTTTTATATTTTTGTTACAATTTTATGCCAAAGGCATAAAATTTTAGAAGTTTAATTGGAAAAATAATATTATTGGTAATACTATTTTTTAAAATATAGATTAAATTTTTTATTAAATATAATTTTAAATTAATGTAGAATTATCATAATTTTAGATTTATCGATTGATCTCTCTTGGAACTTTGTAGATCAAAAGTTAAAATAAATTTAAGCTTGTCTTATTAAATAGAAATTTTTATATAAGACATATTCAAAACTAATAAAGATTCATCATAATTATGGATCAAATCTCTTGATATGCAAACCTCTTTTAGAGCCAAGATATTTGATCCCTCTCAAAATTTGGTAGATCCAATGTTAAGATGGATCTAGGCTACTCTTATTAAATAGAAACTTTTATATAAGACACAATCAAGAGAAATGTATTATGTTTAAGATGGTATTTTAATATTTCATTATTATAAATTTTAAAAAAGGAGGAATAAATATTAAAGTATCAAGGTTCTTTTGTTATTCTGTTGTTGATGAGATGATAATTATAATACAAATTTTGAAAATGAAGTCATTGGGTTAGTTTAATTGGTGATGGTTATGTTACATGGTATTAAAAAAAAAAAATTATGAAAATACTCTGCAAAGTAAATTTAAATAAAAAATATGAAAATAATTATGTAAAGTAAATTTAAAAATGGAGGAATAAATATTAAACTATCATATTGATTTTGAAAATGAGGTCTCACTGGGTTTTAGTTGTACTTAGTTCATTGGTGATGGGTATCCAGTTAAATATGTATTATTAAACAAATAAAAAAGAAATCAATCGAAATACTTGTGGCAAAGTAAATTTTACCTAAAGGGGATAAATAATTAAGGTATCAAGAGTTTAGGTGGTCTCTTTTCTGTTCAACTTGTTGAATAGAGACTAGATAATAACTAAATAAAATATTTAGCTTAATTTATTGACAAATGAAAGTCTTTGGGCTCCTAGTCTTAATATCGGTGCTAAAAGGTTATAGTTACTATACATATTAATATATGAATATATATATAACTATTATATGAAAATACTTATGCAAAATTATCACAGTCGAGAAGGATCCCTCTATAACCAATATCGGGGGCAGTGTTGTAGTGGTTTCGAAATTGTTGTATAGTAAACACACTGAAGATTAAAAAATGAGAAGATGTTAAAAGTAATATATGGCTCAATATAGGGGAGAT
>APFE031176401.1:82877-134130 GCA_000404065.3 Pinus taeda
CATACAAACTGATTTGGTTCCAAATATAAAGTTTCAATGTGTACCTTTTGTGTGTTTTGCACATTATGGAGATCGAAAAATTGCTCCATCTGTAGTATCCATGTTCCGGGATCCTTGCCATCAAACTTCCTCATATCAATATTTAGAACATGGTGGTTCTTCGATTCAACATTAGAGTCTATGAAATCATGATTAACATTTATTTTTTTCTCATCATGAGGTTCCTTTACTACCCTTTTGCCATTAGTAAGCATTTCTTGTAGAAACTTTGTCAAATCTATCTTCAAATTTGTCTTAAAATATTCCATGCCTTTCTTTAAATCATCCATCCTAGCTTCCACGCCAGCCATCTTAGCTTCCACGCCGTCCATCTTAGCTTCCACGTCATTCATATTAGCTTATATGCCTTTCTTTAAACCATCCATCTTAGCTTCCATGCATACATCTTAGCTTCTACGTCTTTCTTTAAACCATCCATCTTAGCTTCTGTTACTTTTTGTGCTAGTGAAATTTGTTGCACTTGGTCTCGTAATTTTGATATATCATGTTGCATTTCTTCCTCTTCTTCATGAGTCATGCTAGATATTTCAGGTTGCTTACTAGGTGTTTTCATTTTCTTTCTTCAGGGCATCAAATACCGATAATAATGCTTCACTATGCCTTTGATTTCCTTCAAACTAATTTTTCAAACCAAGCTTATGCAAAAATTAAAAAAAAACTACACGCCTTTTTTCACTTTGTAGGAGATTGATATTGAATCTAATGTATCTCTGTAATTTTGGATCTCCAAGGTCTAAAATTTCTTCCTGCGGTAACCCTCTGAGTAGTCATTCTAACCCTTTAAGTTTGATGAATATTGGATTCTCCAATGAAGAGTTATGCCGAATCTCCCATGATGACCTGACTATAGACTGGTTTAGTAGAGCAAACTTGTACAACGTGCCGCGGGTAACTGTTTCAACCTTAGGTTCTAAAAATGATAACCAAAAACACTACAGTCCATCCTCTTTTTGTAACTTCTTACAAAAATTCAATCTGATGCTTAGAGAGAAAGTTATGATGATCTTCCCAAGGTCACCTGTTTGGAATGTAATTCGGGGGTCTATAAAAACCCTAACTTCCTGAGATTGTATCTCCGAAAATATAGCGAGACAAGATATGAAATTTGGGCCCGAGGTTTACACCGATTCCATCTCAAATGGTTCTTTTTTTTAGCTTCTGAAACTTTGTAGCGAAAAAATTTATAGCGAAAATGCCACCCTGACCTATTTGGAGCAGCGAAACCCTAGAATCCAAAGCTCTGATACCAAATGTTATGAAACCTGCTCACAAAAATATAGAAAATATAGATCAACGTCTTAGAAATAAGCCTCTTCGACGGGGCAACCTCCTTTACATTACAAAAATGAACAATTCTTAGATGATTCAAATGACAAAACCTCCTTTCTATATATAGGAGTCTAAGGGGTCACAATATAACCAAAGCCGGCCTAACAATAATAATATAAAGGCACAAAAATAACAATAGTGGGATTCTATGGGGCACAATAATAACAATATGGGGACAATACGGGCACAACAATAACAATAAGGGATTAAACGAAAATAGTAATGGGGGAATCACTAGTATTATAGGGACCTAACAATATCCAACAAGCCTTTGATAGGTATAATTACCGAGATGTGTGTAGAAGAATAAATCTATTAAGAATGAAGCCTAATGAATCAGTTGAGAAATTTTTTGACTGACTCCTCACGTTTTCTATGAAATTATGAAAGAAGATTGAATTGGGAATTATTGAAACAAGAGTTTGAGCACTTGGTTATTATCGCTTCATGCGGTGAACCTGAACCCCCTTATTTTTCTGCTTCCCTAACTCTTGTGAATCATGATAAAACTATAATTTTAGAGGAGGAATTTACTGTTCCTTTTGTTCTTTGTCTTCCTCCTTTTCCTGTTCCAATAGGGTTGCCTCTCTGCGATGGTAACGAAGTTAAAAATATGCAAATAAACTTCCTAATCCATCTTCTTATTCTTCTTCTATTTCTCATGACTCAGACTCAATGGAGGAAATCCCTGAATGCCTCATGAATCCCACAACGAAGACTAACTTCCCCATCCCGTGACATGATAACTATAGCCTCCAATCTGATCAATATTTTTGTGATCCTCTATCATCTACATGCCTTGACTCTTTGTATTGTGATTCACTCGATCAATCTGTTCCACCAGTTGGTATTTCACACTCTCTTGATTGATGAGCACTAGTATTGTAGCAAGGATGCTGCAACTCCTGGGGCTACCAACTTTACTTCATCAACCCGGGGTTCATACAAACTTGGAGGTGACAGTGTTGTTTACACAAATAGATGCAATGGGTCCACTCTTTTTCACTACTGTATACAACTGAAGTTTACAACAACTTCCTTAAATATAGGGAGGTTTGGCTCCCAATCTTGAAATTAACTGGTTCTTAACTGTCACTGGCTTGGCTGGCAATGATCCTCATGAATCGACTGCTTGCAACTCCGAGATGGTGTGATTTGATTGAGCGGTCTTTGAGTGAGTGGGGAGTTAAGGAGGGAGATCTTATCTCCTATAATCTCTCCTGCTTGTCCCATTCGAGTTCTTGCACCCTAATTAGCCACCATTTTCTCCCAAAACCTACAATCAATGCACATTAGACCACTAGACATGACATCTTAACTTTACTCATCTCATTAAGCAAAATATAATTAAAACATGTAAAGAATTATGAGAGGAGTTGATTTTAGTAAGATGGAGGTGCATTAAGGTCCATATATTTTACCCATTGATGAGCCTCATCACACCACCTACTGAAATTGTTGCTCATCCTCTGAACAACTCAATCTATATCCATTTCCTTCATCGCTTGGGTGGCTTCTTTGACATTCCATGCTTCTAATATAATCTCTTCCTCCTGTGAATAAAACCCTGCATTCTTCTCTATCTCCTCCCACTGCTTTCTTTCTTCTTCTTCTTTTCTTCCTTACAACATACATAAAAGAAATGGTGGACTAAGCTTCAAGCCAATCCAATTGACTTTGAGTCTTTGTAATGCTTTCTTATACATTAGGGTTCTATTTAGTGCCTCCCTCGTTCTATTAGGAGAATGATATTCTCTGATTTTTAGGCTGTAAGGTAAGGTGTTCCATCTCCTTTGGCAGGCTTGTTGGTTATCATCTCCTAGCAGTATTAGCATGTCTTCAAAATGTGTGACTACCTATTCTTGTACAACAAGGTACCTTGGTGCAAGCTTGGGATCATTTTCAATGAGGTTGTGAGTGCTGAAGACAACCATTGGGTTAGATTGTTCTGCTATGACCATAAGGGGTTTTTCTTCTTCTTTTGCCAGTACCCTTTTCATTTATGTAGCTCTGGCCTCCTCATGATTCATCCAATATGCCAAGGCTATTAATTATAAATCCCTTAGATTTGGATTTAGGTCCCACACATTTAAACCTATCAAAGATAAATTGTGTAGATAGAAATCAGATATATTTTCTCTATCCTCCAGGGTGCTTTGATCACCAAGGTCAATGAATTGTCTGTAGTATTGGAAAGGCATAGTTCCTCTTTGTTCTAGGGTCTTTATCTGGAATTGTAGCCATTGTTCCTTGAAGTATAAGGCATTTGACTTTTCTTGCATCTTGCACTGGATTGCCTCCATGGATAAACTGGCCATAATTGCCAATTATTCTTCCTTTTCTTGTAGCTGCTTCCTTAACCATGTGTTCTCAGCCTCTAACTGAGATTTCATTATTGCTTCTCTGTCTCTTATGCTACTTAGTTCTCTGCCTATTTCTTGCAATTTCTCTTCCATGTCTTCAAAATGTGTGACTACATGTTCTTGTACAGCAAGGTACCTTGGTGCAAACTTGGGATCATTTGCAATGAGGTTGTAAGTGTTGATGACAACCATTAGGTTAGATTGTCCTGCTCTGATCATAAGGGGTTCTTCTTCTTCTTTTTCCAATACCTTTTTAATTTCTGTAGCTCTGGCCTCCTCATGATTCATCCAAGATGCCAAAGACATTAATTGTAAATCCCTTAGCTTTGGATTTGGGTCCCACACATTTAAATCTGTCAAAGCTAAATTGTGTAGATAGAACTCATATATCTTTGCTCTATCCTCTAGGGTGCTTTGATCACAAAGGTCAATGAATTGTTTGTAGCCTTGGAAAGGCATAGTTCCTTTTTGTGCTAGGGTATTTATCTGGAATTATAGCCATTGTTCCTTGAGGTATAAGGCATATGAATTTGCTGGAATCCTGCATTCGATTGCCTCCATGGATAAACTGGCCATAGTTTCCAATTGTCCTTCCTTTTCTTGTAGCTGTTTCCTTAACCATGTGTTCTCAGCCTCGAACTGAGATTTCATTATTGCTTCTCTGTCACGCATTTCTTGCAATTTCTCTTCCATGTGGCCTACATCCTCTACCCTTTTTTATTTAGCAATTTTCATCCACCTATGTGTCCTTTCCCTCTCTTTTTCAAGTTAAAAGAATAGAGGAATGGAAAGCTTATGTGGTATTACCCTACCTCCTTCAATGAATCTGTAGTAGGATCTGAGGTTTGTCTATGGGCTAGGTTCCTTTAGTTCCTGGGCCTCTTCCTCTGTTTCTTCTTGAGTAATTCTTACCTGGTCTCTTTTTTGTGTTTCCTGTAGGTTTGATAGGGTTTCCTGTAGGATTGTCTCTACTTCTTGTAGGTCTAACTGTCTCTTGTAGGAGACCTTTTCCTTTTGTTGAGGCTGACCTTGTGACAAGCCTCCTAACATAGGTGATTGGAGACTTGGGAGAAGCTTGTTTTGATGTTCCTTCTCCTTTCCTTTTCTATAGAGGGGTTGTCTTCTCTTGTTGTTTTGGTGAGTCCTCTATGACAATTGGAGTTTTGGTAGGGGTTTGAGGTCTCCCTTGTCTAATCCTGGTGCTCTTTCTTGTCTTGAAGTAAAGTGGAGTTTGTCTTTGTCTCTTTCCATTTGATTTGATAGGTGTACTTAGGGAAGTTAGAGCAACTGCTGCCTCTTTCTCTGTAGGCTCTGGAAACACTCTTGTTGATTCTTCTTCTTCCGTACTCTGAGTTTCAGACTTCTGTTCATCCTTTTGTCCTTCATCCTCTTTTCCAGTTCATTTTTCATGCTCTTCCTTGTCTCCCTTTTCCTCTTCTTTCTCTTCCTCCCTTTCTTAATTATTCTCATCTGTTTCTTATTTTGTTTCCTCCTTTGTTTCTTCTTCATTTTCCTTCTCTGATTCTTCTTCCTTGGCATCCTTTGTTTCTTCTTCTCCCTCACTAGCAATAGGGCTTCTTTCATACTTAATGGCTTGAATTTCTCCTTCTTCCTGTATGTCTGCAAATGTTGTCCATCCAATAGCTATTCTTAAGCTGTGTAGAGCATCTTTAAGGATGAGTTTGATCAACCCATGATGGACTAGTTACTGATGCTTTCCCTCTTGTACCTTGATGCTCATGCCTATCATGGATTGTAACAGGTGTAAGAACTCTGGACACCACATACCTCCACAATGGTATGATATTGTCCACTTTGGGCCTAAGCCCTCATGGATTTGTTTTTGGGCTTTACCCTAAAAGGCCTCATACCAATGGAGATATTTGTCCATCCTTATATACCCATGATCCTCCCCACTTCTAGTCAATGTGGGACTTTGATCGTATACCCAATAATCCTCCCCTCGAACAAAGGACCATCGAGCCTCCCCTCAAATGATTATCCATCCGTCCACTCTCTACCAACCAGGATTCTCTGCTACAATGCGTTGGAAGCACATGCCTTACATGGAGCACCACCTCCCTTGAGAGCTTGCTCTATCCCAGGTCAACTCCTCTTCACCGTGTTGGGACCAGGACACATCCATGAAGAATCCAGAGCACACCGCCTGTCTAACCGAGCTCATCCATGGATCCCATCGTGATATTACCGTGGCCCACCACCTTCATTCGACATTCCGAGGGTTCATCCACTTGGCTAACTTCAGGGCATGGCTCTGATACCACTTGTAAGGACTTTGGACACCACATATATCCACAATGGTATGATATTGTCCACTTTGGGCATAAGCCCTCATGGATATGCTTTTGGACTTACCCCAAAAGGCCTCATACCAATGGAGATATTTGTCCATCCTTATATACTCATGGTCATCCCCACTTCTAGTCGATGTGAGACTTTGGTCGTATACCCAACATCTAAAGCATGTAGAATATATATTCCTAGTCAAATGAAGGTCAAAATTAGCAGGGACATAACATTCGATGAAGATGCAATTCTTGGAAAACCAAGAGACCTTCCTCCACCTCCTCCTCCCAAGAAAGAGAATGATGACTGGGATATTATAGATGGTCCTTTCGTGCCCAAGTCCGATATTGATGATGATCCCATGGAGCCTATGGATCCGTTAGATCCTCCTCCAAGTGATCCTACTACTAGGAAGAGACTACTTTGGCTCTGTGATATTCTACATAATGCTGAAAGAAATGTTCTCATTCGTAGATAATTTAGGGAAAATAAGAAACCATGTCGGTATCAGGAATATGTTTCAACCATGAGAACTATGATTCAAGCCAAACTGTCCTCATTCGAAGAAGCTGTAAAAGAAAAAGTTTGGAAGGATTCTATGGCCAAGGAATATGAATTGATTGTGAAAAATGATGTATGGGATGTTGTGCAAAGATTGAATGGGAAATCTGTTGTGACTTCAAAGTGGCTATTCAAGATCAAACATGGAATTGATGGAAACATTTATAAATACAAAGCAAGGTTCATGGCTCGAGGATTCTCTTAGAAAGAGGGAGAAGACTATGATGACATATTTTCTCCTGTGGCTCGATACACAACCATCAGTTCGATAGTTTCCCTTGCTATTATTCAAGGATGGACTCCATCAGATGGACGTAAAGGCAAATTTCCTTCATGGCATGTTAAAGGAAGAAGTATATGTTGAACAACCATAGGGATTTGAAGTGAAAGATCAAAGAACACATGTTTGTAGGTTGAAGAAGGCATTGCATGGTTTTAATTAAGCTCCCCAAGCTTGGTATGCATGCATTGACAGTTACTTAATGAAGTTGGTATTCACAAGAAGCAATGTTGATCCCAACCTCTACTTCAAGGTATTCCAAGGTACGCCATTGATTTTGGTTTTATATGTTGATGATCTATTCTTGACAGGTAGTAAGCCTCTGATGATCGATTGTAAGAGGGAGATAGACTCTGAATTCGAGATGAAGGACCTTTGTCTCATGCACTACTTTCTAGGCTTTCAGGTATGGCAAAGGCCTAGTGAGATTTTCCTTTCACAGAGAAAATACATTGTGAAGCTGCTGGAAAGATTTGGATTGTTTGAATGGAAATCCATGGCTACATCGATGGAAATTAACTTCAAGAAGTTATGTGGAGACGCTGCAGGACTTGATTTGGTGAGTCCATCCGAGTATAGACAACTGATTGGGGATTTGATGTTCCTTGTGAACACCCATCCAGACATATGTTATACAATAAACACACTGAGTCAATTCATGAACGATCCCCTCCATGTACATTGGATCACTACCAAACACATATTTAGATATTTGCATGGGACGATCACACTTGGTCTAAGATAGTCTGTTAGAGATGTTCAACTTCATGGATACACTGATGCTGACTAGGCATAAATGTTATCGACAAAAAGAGTACATATGTATGTTTCTTTAGCCTTGGATCTACCATGATATCATGGATGAGTAGGAAAAAAAAGTATGTAGCACTAAGGACTGCTGAATCATAATACATTGCCGCTAGCATGGCTAGATGCGAAGAAGTTTGGTTGAGGAAACTCTTTGGAGAGACATTTGAGCAGGTCCTAGACACTATAGTGATATGTTGCGATAACAAGAGTGGGATCCGTCTAGTATATAATCCAATGTTTCATGACATGTCCAAGCACATTGAGATTCAATATCACTTTATTCGAGACATGGTGCAAAGAGGAGTTGTTAGACTCCATCACATTTAAACAAATGAGAATATTGCATATATTATCAACATTGGACTACCTAAAGGAAAACTCTTGGTCTTCAGAGAGTAGCTTGGATTGATGGACGTAACCCCTTTTGAATCTGGGAAACATTAATCGAGGAAATTGAGCCAACTCTTCTCACCCTGTTTGAGCTCCTAGGGTGAGGAATTGAGATAGAGGGCTCTTAGGGTTGAGGGATCTATAGAAAATAGGGTACTCCCCTATTTATTACCCATAGGGTTGGAGATGTTTCTTCCCTATCTGGTCGATGCAGAGTATACACTGGTTGGCATCATACCCTCAAGCAAGGCTTGTTGGGAATGCCACTCCTCATTTGGCCAATGAGTTGAGAGTGTACTTTGGGTGTACAACCCAAGTTGATTCTACCACATGACCATTGAGGGTCATTGATGGGAAGATCGGTAGGCAATAGGATTGGGTTCAGAATTTTCCCCTTTTGAGATTCTAGGTTGAGAATGAGCTCCTTGATGAGATTCCAGGGTCGAAGATGTGCTCCCCTGTATGATGAAGTTATCCTATTGCTTGGTATGTGTGGAAGATATTTCTCCTTGATTCTTCTTCTTTTAGATCTGAGAAAGTTTCAAGAGATAGATTTAAGGAGAGACAACCAAAATCATGACAACAACATGAAAGGATGATGTGATGATTAACAAACATATATTGATAGGTGGAATTCTTCCTAGTTGAGAGGGAATGTTAATTTTTGCAACTAGGGTCAAATTCCACCTTGGAAAACTCAAATGACCAAGATGAGCATTGCATTAAATTCCTCTTTTTGATAGGACCAAAATCGACCTAAATATCACCCCATTTGAATAAACGAAAGTTGATTTTTGAATTATTTTATTAATTCATGTATAATGGAATGGGTCGGTCTTAAGCACATGTAAATTAGTTAAGTCAGCCTCAACCCCAAGTGGACTCTAATGGAAACCTATAAATAGAAAAGACCTCAAGCTCATTTCTACACATTGATCAATCCATCTTATACTCTTCTCATTTGTCTTGGTTTGCACAGGTCTGGCATAAGAAGATTGCGCAAGGGTACGAAATCATTGGGGTGAAGCTCACACAAATCTAGGTTTTTTTGTTTCTCAGACACTAGCACGTAACTGGGTATTTTCGTCCCTGGACATTGGCACACAATGGCTCTAAGAGCATCCAGGAAGCCTTAGACGTTGACACAAAATCCTAACGGAGTGTCCTGAGTTTCAGAGGTAGATCAAACTGTATTAGTCCCTAGACGCTCACACAAAGTGGTCAAGGGAGCATCCACGTAGTCCCAGACACACACACATTAACTAGAAGAGAGTGTCTTAGGGTTTGAAGTGGATCTGAGTAAGTTATATCTCTAATGTATGCATACAGTCTTCTAGAGAGTGTTCGGGCAGACATAAATGCCCTCACATAGTGGCTGAGCGAGTGTCCAGGGAGTTTTAGATGCACACAGTCAGTCTTTCTGAGAGCGTCCCAGTTTCTGATCTAGGGTTTGATAGTTGTCTTCAATTGGCTTTAGTGGTATGATGGATCATGGGTTTCTCTTTTTTTTTTCTATAGATATGCAATCTATTTCTATAAATCTCTACTACAAATTTATGTATTGGGCTCATTGTAGTCTCTGTTGATTTTTTTTATTATTATGATCTAATAAAGAATAGTATTTGAAAGTGTTTTCCCCCTTGCGGGGTTTTCCCCCTGGGCTTGGACCAATCTGTTATCTCTTATGGTTGTGTTGTTGTCTTCTTTTTCATTGCATAAATTGTTCTATATTCAGTTACAATTTCTGATTGATTACATTTCTAATAATTGGATGTATTTTTAATGAAGAAGTAAATTGGGCTAAAGTAATTGATACAACATAGAATAATCTAAAACATTAATAGCTGGAGGGTTGAAGTTTGTTGTTGGAAGCTATGCAAGGAAAGATCATCAAGAAGGAAGTATGACTTGGTCTTGAAGGGTCTTAGGCAAGGGTCATAGGTCTTGGAATTCGTCAATTGAAGTTCTATAAGAAGAGAAGGATTCTGGTGGGTTTTCCTCTTAGTTGAAGAGGTTTTGGCCCTGGATGATCACCAATATCTTGTGTCTTATTGTCTCATTGTTCTTTATGATTTTGTAGTTGTTTGATGATAGAGAACACTAATAATAATAAAGGAAAAAATAATTTAATCAAGTAAAGTAAAAATACATCACAAGTAGTTATCAAAGTAAGATAAATCACCTACACTTGTTTCCACCTAGATTTCTCAAAACCATGTAGGATTCACTACGGATGTGCTAGCACCAAGGGGGGCATGGAGCTATGAGGGTGTGAAGTGGGTGCCACATGGCAAGCCCTTACCTATGTGGTAGGGTTTTAATGGTGAAATGTTAAAATTATCATAACTTTTGATTCGAGAATCAAATTGAGGTAAAAATTATATTGCCAAAAATATCTTGACAAGTTGATCACGATGGTGGTGCTTGTTTTGGATTTCAAGAAACATGAAAATTGAGGACTTCCATAAAGATACCATGGAAGTTAGATTAGCTTGATGTAACAACTTCCACTACCCAAGAATAACTCAAGGGCGTGGGAGGGTGTGTTACCCTTATCCTTACAATATGTCTTGTAATAAAGAATTTTATCTATTGCAGTGATGGATATTGTAATAGATTGGATTCACTGCTTCATACCTTCCTTTTCCCATGGTTGAAGATTTCTAATAAATTGGTACATGATATCCTTCTCATGCATATCTCTAAGCTCCAACATAAGACCCGACAACTCTTTATTATAGGTCTAGATCTTACTGGTATGGTTCTATACCCTTAAGCAATCCCTTGTCACCCATTTTTTATTCCAAGTTCCAAAATGTGCTTATGAAGCCTCTTTCAAATTTGTTCATGTCTCAATCCTATTTGTGATGCAATCGATTGCTAAGTATTCAACCTTGATCCTCCACCAAAGTTATATTTTTCTTGTGAGATACATGGTTGTTGCATTGCCTTTTATCTCTTTAGAACAACCCTTCATCTACTCAAGCATTTGTTCCATGTCCCAACAAAAGTTTCCCAACACCTTAGCACTTATTATCCCATCATACATCTCTGCTTCTTTCATCTTCACCTTCGTAGATGAACTACCTGAACCCTTCCCTATGGCTTTCTTCAACATTGCAATGGTGTCAACTTGGTTTCTAGTGAGTGCCATAAGTGACTTCACCTAATCCTCCAAGTCCTTTATCCAATCTTCCTAGTCTTGGGCTTGTCTTATTGAAAATTGAATGGAGTATGAACCTGACTCAATGGCACTATCAATCTCCTAAATTTATACTTGGAGTTCTTAAAACTACTTTTTATGTCTTTCCATACTTTCTATCATATGTTCCAAAGTCATATCAAGGTCTCAGACCTTCTCAGATAGTACCACCTCATCTTCATCCACTAAGTTAGACCTAACACTCACCATCATGACCTACTTATTTTCAGATGCGAACTTTTTATGCTCACTTCAACTTTATCAACTACAACTTGTACCAAGAACCAACAGCTAAAACCCATTTCCCACCTAGAAATCAATTATAGAAGCCCCTTCCCCAATAAACTACAAATAGAAGGCAACCATCCTTGCGATATTCCTTTGGCCTTGATTCATTTAGTACTACCTACTTTGGAACCACCTATGAACAACACTATATTATTTTATGTGTGGTAGATTGACACCACCCATGAGTAGGAGAAAAAATATGCTAACTCTTCTACCAATTCATGGTGTCAACTCTAATACAACCTATCATGACCCCAAGGCTTCTTATTGTCATAAGGTGCCTTTTGGGCACAACACAATTCCTTGAGTGTGAAAAACTGATGTGTTTCACCTCTACCTCATGGAGCAAAAAGTGACTTCACCCAGAGTATGCCTCACAATAAGTTTACTTATATGGTCCTTATTCCATTAGTTACTTAGAGGAATATCATAACTCTTTGATGTAGTGCAAGAAATCACAATGTCAATTTTACTTCAATTAAACTTCCATTCATAAAGACATTAGTATTATATGCAAGACATCAATTCAATATTAACATCATTCCAGTTTGATTCAGCTTCCAAGAGACCTCAGGTCCTGCATGACAACAAGCCCTATCCTTCATTATGTCTCCTCATCATCATCTGAACTCGAATCCCTCTCTTAGGTCCTCTTCTCATCTCTTATCTCTTCGTTCTTGATTTCAGTTGTGTCTTATGTTTGTTTTGTTGTTATTTTATGTTTCTTCCATATTGTGTGAGTCATTTAATTATTTGACTCATCCCCATATCTTCGTGCATTCTCCCACTGCAATGCTCGGTTTCATTTACTTGTCATTCTAAACTGTGGCAGGGTCCGGCTAGCCTATGTGTTGGGAACCTTCAATCGGGTGGACTCAACATTTTTCTTGAATTCCTTCAAATTTCATGTCGGCTCCCTCAAAGTTTGTTATGGATAATGAACCCTTGCCTCATATATCTTGTCTTGTCTCTCCCGACCAATGTGCCCTCGACTCATCTCATTCATCTCTTCTTTCCCGCTTCACGTGACCATCTTGTATCACCATCTTAAGGACTCGAGCAACCACCCGTTCCACCATGGAACCCTCCCCTTCAGTCCAACTTGTCCTAGGCCGACGTCATCTAACATTTAGTCACTTGTATAGGGGAATTTTGGCACATGAGTCGGGGTGTCTATTCTACTCTTCATAGTGTCATCTTGGGCCTCCTCACCCATCATTAGGCCAAGACAAGTGCTCGGTCACCTAAACCAAACATGCCACTAAGCTACCCACATGCACCCAATGGAAACCCTAAGTGTCAGTTTTTCGACACCTCACATTAGTGTGCTATGGCCTAGCATCCTCTTCTATTGCATTTATTGTGATATATTTCTTAGAAATCATGCGATGGCGATGTATCCCATAGTGCACGCCTTGGTTAAAAGTGTAGGGCCTAACATAAACATTGCACGAAGACCCCTATACTTAAAGAAACAATAATCTAAATGTGTAAAAAAATTTGAGAATGTTAGGAAGCATACCATTTTTACTGTCATTTTTCCTAGCGTTTCCTTGACTTGAAGTAGCTCCTAATACCCAAGCTTCGACTCATGCAACTTGTAACCTGTACAAAAAGCAACAAATAAATTTCTAGAACTTCCTTTGAACAATACATTGTTAGTGAAATAAGTCTAATCTACACAATAATGTCAAATGCATGGAAACAACATAGAATTGTAAGGGAGAAACCATACGTTTATATTTATATTAATCGTAAAAAATAACAACACCATTGGGGATAGAAGAAAATTAATAACTATCTAGCATTGAGGAGTAGATTTGCAACAAACCAAATTTTGCACCTCTAAACAATCCAACCATTCCAAGAACTATTGATATTTACATGTCCTCTTGATGGTTTCAGTTAACTTAAATTTTTTCTATTTTACTTAGAATTTACCAATACCGTTGCATAATGTATTGCATAATGAAGTCTTGGTTAATGGATATTTTTGTATGTATTTGGTTAGTATATGGACATTTGGGATAAAAAATTAACTTTTTCCAATGGTATAGTTTCTAATCTAGAATACCATAGAAAATGGATTTTGATATTATGTAATTTGGTATAAGTTTAATAGAAAAAAACTTATTTACAAACAAAGGAAAAAAATCATAAAAATAACAACAATATACTAGATGAATTTATTGTTGGACACAGATTGTCATTCATGTCAATATGGCAATATTCAAGGAAGGAGACAGAGCCAAAGAAGAGGAGCAAACAACCATTAGAGCAACAGAGCAAGCAGAACAGAGCCACCAGAGGAGCCACATTGGAGCAAGAGGAGCAAACGAAGGAGACATATATATATATATATATATGCCAAATAAGAGGAGCTATCAGAGGCAAAACCCATATACATATGCTTTAACCCTATCGGCGGGCACATATTACAAACACACTATTGGTGGGCACATATTGCAAACACATTATCGGCAAAGAAGTTTATATATATAATATATATATATATAATATATTATATATTATATATATATATATATATATATATATATATATATATATATATCGGCATATATATGTATATTGGCGATATCGCTAATCAGTGGTTCAACTATGTGCCACCACTGAAACCCCCGATTGCGATAATGTACGCGGACCCGATGTGGAATTATGTTATGGTTGAATGCTTTATCGCATCCGCCCATCGCAACAATACACAAAAGAATTACATTCTCCCAAGTGCCGATTGCGATAGAGGTATGGACCCGATGGATGCATCAAAAACAATTTATATAATATTGCGTACAGCAGGGGAATCAGCCATCGACCATATGTTGCAACCGCCAATAGCGATATCGCATCAGACCTGACCTTGTGCGCCTTTGCGATCACCGATAGCGATGAATGTGGCGGACCCGATGTGACATCACAACTTGGTTTAATACTATATCGCGTCCACAGGGGGATTGGCCCATCGGCCATTAGCGATGTCATGAGGTCACTATATAAAGAACTCCGGGAAGCCGTGATTGCTGATTGCGATAATGTTGTGGAGGAGTGAACCCGATATTGTTTAATGTGGGTGTAATAATTCTTGAAGTCTGCCCCCTCAGTATTTTCGACTGTTTCACACATATTTCCTGTGTAATCAAGTTTTTTGGGCCGAAAGGCCTATGATAACTGTTCTGATGAATTAGAAGGTTGAGCGTCAGTTACATGGGGTGTATTAGGGCTATGGAGATTGCGATTTGAGCATAACATGTCCGTTAAACAAAACAATCTCAGTGGATGCATGTTATCATTGAAAAAACAGGCTTGTGTTACAGTTTTAACACACAGTGACTGTAAAGCCAAGAAGTTGAATGGAAAGCTAGTACAGAGGAAGCCATAGTGACCAAGGAGGGAAGCTAAAAGATCAAGTGAGCGAGGAGGAAGCCAAAGAGCTAGCGAGTAAGTGGAAACGAATGGACAAAGGCATGAGAATGTATAAAACAGTAAAAACAGAGAACTGTTGTAGCTGTTGGTGTAATGAGGGACCAGAGGGTGAGGTAGTAGAAGTAGCGGAGGCTGTAGAGGCAGCAGAAGCAGCAGAGGCAGGAGAGTAGGAGTGAGAGAACCTCAGCTGAATAGAGTGTAGCAGCATACCAGTTTATACCAAGGTTGGGTTGGAGCCGAAGAGGTTGGAGCCTCAGAACTGAACATGATTGAAGTCCTTGGGAGTTGGTGCTCCTAAGTCCAAGATTGGTGTCTTGGCAAAACAGAGTTGGTGCTCTGGAGGTTGGAGCCTCATTGAAGTCCAAGTTGGAGCTTGGCAACTACTCACAGTCAGATATACTTATATTGTATTTATTTCATTGCATTATCTTGAGTTTTAATAAAAGCATCTATTGCAGCTGTTGATTTCTGTGTTCTGTGTATACATATACATATCTATATATGCTTTTGGCAATCACCAGAACAAAAAATAATAAATACTGATTCACCCCCCCCCCCCCCCCCCCCCCTCAGTGTTTCCAACATTTATACCTTGATGTAATTGAAGTTCTCCCTTTCTCCTTGGCTTAATCCTTACTTTTCCTTCTTAGGATAAAACCTTAGCAACATAAACTTAATATATTTCTTTTTTATTTTTCCCTTGGTATGGCATTTATTATGTAGATGAAGGAGGTTATTTTTTGGGATAAATGGATGAGCTTTAAGGCTTGAGTGAACTGGGTGAATCTTGAGTTGTAAGGCTAGTTCATGGTGATGCATACAAGGCATTATACTTATCCCATGCATATTATGCTCTGGATTATCAAATTCAAACTTTGGAAAGGAAGTTGTGGTCTAGCAGTGGTGCAACAAGTGACAGTTATTTGTTGCAAGTGGTGCAACATGCAACTGGTCACACTTTGTTATGAAGGATGGGTGTGACCATGCTCAAAATTCAACTGATAAGGGAAAATATTTTAGTTTCTAAGTTTTTGATATAAGGCTATGCTCAAAGGATCATAAGAGTGGTTTTTAAGGCTATAACACCCATGTTGCAGGAAACGCCTAGTTTGGCCACATACCATTACTCTAAAGGCTTGGAAAAATTGAAACATTTATGAAATGTCATCAAAGGCATTTCTAAATTTTAAAATGTCATACAATATAGTCAACAACATTTCCAAGAAATTTTATTCATTTCCAGTGATTCAAGTATTCTTTGGAAGTTTCCAAGTTGAAAAAAGTTCTATGAAAGAGCTTGGAACCCACATGAATGTTACTTAGGTGACCATCCTTGTAGTTTCCTCTCAAGTTGTACCTTGTAGATTGGGGATTTTATCATTAATTATAATTTGGGAGGTAACATCTTGAACACAAAATATTACATTGAAGGCCATATTACTCAAAGGAATGGGAAGACAAAGGCACCACATAAGGATAGGGAGGTAGTGAATGGAGTGAAAAGAGCCCTTATGAGAATATTCCCATCTCATCTACACAAGGAGGTGAAGGAAAAAATGCTACTAGTTTCAATTATTATTCAAACATATCAACTTTGGATGAGAGGAGCTCCATGAGTCTAGTTAGATAGCATATTTTTCATGGATAAATTAGTGCACATTTGAGAACCTTTGCTATTTGTATTCCTTCACAAGTGGAAAACCCTCATCAATAAGAGGGAAATAGAGTACCTATGGCTTTATTCTCTTAGTGAATTGTAATAGGTTGTGTTGAATCACAAAAGGATGAGGATCTTGTTTATGTGCATTCTAACCTTCAATTTACAAGTTGTAGGGGCCCAAAACATAACAATGGGTATTCTAAAGATTAAGACACAAATTAAAATTCTTCTAACATATCTCTTGTTGTGTTCAACCTTGAAGAACCTAGAAGTGGAATTGGAAATACTTCTTCCACTCCACATTCCACTATTAAATGTGCATCTTATGCTATTTTTTTGTGACGAGGATAAATGTGAGGATGCGGACTATTAGGCTTTACTAGCTTAGCTCATGTTTTATTTCTATGTTCAAAGATGTGTGATGTAGCCTCATATATAAATCTTGTTTTTAAATATTTCTACTTGCATTATGTAATCATCTATGAGAAATAATTAGAGATGGGTTTACTAGTAAATTGTGATGTGTCACTTGTCATTGATGTCTGTCATTTATATGTTATTTTCCCATTTATTCGTAATTATTTCTTTTAAAGTTTCAATATAATGTGTTATTTATAAAATATCACAATATGTGTGTGTGTGTGTGTGTTTAGGAAACAAACTTCAAGGTGTGTTCCCTTATGGAAACACATAAATGTGTGTGGTAGTGCTTTGAAACAAGTTTTCAGCCATATGGACAAGTTCAGTGAGTGGGAAACATGTTTTGTATGGTTAGAAATGCATTTCAAGGTCATAACAGTGTCCATACAATGCATTTCCCATCTTGAGTTCACTCGATTTTGACTCTAATTGATTATTGGGTCCCACAATTTTGGATTTTATTCCTAATTATAGGTTAATTAATAAGTAATATGATTTCTATAAACCTATAAGAACATTATTTTTGAAAGAAAGATGGTTCCACTCTCATTTTTCCTTAAAGCTTAAGCAAGCTGATTTATGAAACAACTTGAGCAAGGTGTTCCTAGCAAGATGAGATTCAATCTATTAGGTCATTGCAACAAGCATTTAGAGTTTCATTAGTGTTTTAAGCAGCTATAATCATCTTTGTCTATTGTTTTATGGTCTTTTGGGCAGGTACAACCATCATTATCTGATGTTTTTTGTTGCTTTTAGGTAGTTACAACAATCATTAGGTGTTATTTTGTGGTGGATTTTGGTAGCTTTAGCTACAACAATCATTTTATGGTGTTGTAGGAAACTTTGAAAACCATTTTCTATATGTTTAGATGAGAAATGAGCTTTCTTGAAGTTTCTTACTAGTTATTTAGTGTTTTCTAAACATTTATGTTCCCAACATTTGTTTCATTTTGTGTATATTTGTTATGGGTTTTGTTGCAACAATGGCTTCCAATGAAGATACCTCTAATGCAGTGCTTATTACCCACCAAAATTGGGTACCCCTAGGATATATTTTCTCCTAATCATATTCTTCTAATCGACAACCAACAACCCCTAACAACGACCCTTTATCCGATGTGATGTGCCATTTATCTTTGCCACCTACATCAATTATATGTTTCCTTTCCCATTTGTCAATAGCACATGTTAGAAGGTGGGAAAACTGATCCAAATGGTATGTTATTCATTGTATAATTGGGTGCTTATGCATGTTTTTCATTTGGGAATTTGGCATGAATTATTGGGTGACTTGGAAGAAGGAATGGTTTTGACTATAATTTTGTTCCCTCACCTTAAATAGGGAGTTAATCTTCGATCCTAGTCTAGTGGGACCTCCCTTATTGGCATACAAATTTAGGAAGGGAAGTACTTGGGAAACCCTGATTTTGGTAGCATGGTCCCATTTCCCATTCCACATTTATTGCTTCCCTTCGCATATTATGAGCCCTATTATGACATGAACATACCTCCTAACTATAGTTAAGGAAGTGGGGCCTACAATTGAGACTCAATGACAACAAATTAACATCCTGTAGGGCTTACATGATACTTAGGGGCCAAAGAACCATCCCAGGTGACCAAAAACTAACTTGGATAGATTTTCATTGACCTGTGTCCACAACCGCATGCACAAGCTGTTGGAATTATGACACAGGTGTTGTCCTTGATGGCAACTCTCTCAGATGACAGATCACAATACAGCAAGTTAACAACTCAAAGTTACAGACCAGACTTCATAGAATGAAGAAAGAGAGGTATATGCAGGTTCACCATTGGTCAAGCCACGTATACACGTGGGTTCACTGTATATAAGTGGTGTATACGTATGCACACACTTTCACAAAAGGAAAAGCACTTATACCTTGGAAAACTAAGTTTTTGGTCCGAAGTATTTGGTCCTATTTTAATCCATGGTATTGGTCCAAGGTATCGGGTCCGAGGTATTGACCCTAGGTATTTGATCCAAGGTATTGGTCCTAAGTGGTTTTGGTCCATGGTATTGAGAAAGGCCTAAAACTATAAAAGGAAGAGAAGATCATTAGGCCAAGGCACTCAAGCATTGAATATCTGATGAAGAGTGAGATCTAGTAAGTAGGTTATTGGGCTATGGTGCATTGCTGGATTTGAACCAAGGAGGAAACTTAGTGATTGATGGAGGATAAGATCTAATGATGGATTGGGATCTTAAGGCGTAAAATGAACTATCATTATGTGTTTTTTCTCATGAATATTATAAATTTGAATACTGACGCATATATTATTCTGTAAATGATATGATTTGGGTATAACTGAAGTCTGGTATAGCTGTAGAATTATGAATTAATATTTGCAGATGTATACGCTGGTTGGCTTTGAGGAAAGCACGTATACACACAGGTTCAGCACATGAAAGTAGCGTATACCTTATAATCTATGTTTTAGTTGTTGCGGTTTGTTGTTGCAGTGTTTTGGGTTCTAGCTTGGGTTCAGGTTACTGTATTCTGGTGACAACATTCTGAAAGATCAGATTGATGGGTTGTCAAAGTGATTGATTGATTTGGTTGTGGTTGGTTCAATAGGAGATTGGTTGATGCAGATATATTTGATGATTGAATGATGTTGTTGATGGATCCAGTCTGAAAATTTATGAAACATGGTCCCTGGAAGAAAGGAGAAGGTTGTAGCCTTCTGTAGGCCGACACCTACGTACTAGTAAACATATCAGCTAGTACAAGAGCTAGGGGGTTGTAGCTCCCTTCCAGTAGAAGTTGGAGAATGAGAGAAGGTTGTAGCCTTCTGCAGGTAGAAGCCTACGTATTGGCATAAGGCTGCACTAGTACAAAATTGTAAACAAAATTTTCTTATTATTAAAAGAAGACAAAGACAATTGCAGTAGGTGGTTTTCACCCACATTGGGTTTCCACCTTATATCTTGGTGTTTATGTGTGTTTCTTATGTGTGATGCTTTATTCTGCTTTTACTGCACTGTCTAATGAATTCCTGATATATTGATTAAATTTCACTACATGATAATTTGGGTAAATCAAAATATCTCTGCATATATGCTAGTTTCATTAAGTATAGTTGCGTATACATGCTAGTTCACTGAGTTGAAGTAGCATATACAAATCAGTTTTGAAAATTAAATTATTGATCTGATAATACTGATTCACCCCCCCCCTCTCAGTATTATTTCCAACAATTTGAATTAGAGTAGGTCCTTCAGAAGAAGCTTGATCGCTTGAAGGTAGATCCATCATCATGAGTAATCAAGAAAGCGGGGGATCCTTCAAACCGCCAATCTTTGATGGGAGAAACTTTGATTATTGGAAGGTAAGAACCACAACCTATCTTCAATCTCTTGGAACAGATGTTTGGGAAATCGTGGAAGGAGGATATACATTTCCATCAGCAATTCCTACAGATACGGTAGGTAAAAATCTATATGAAACCAATGCCAAGGCTGTCAATACATTATTAGGAAGTCTATCATAATCAAAGTTTTTCAAAGTTATGTAGCTCAAATCAGCAAAAGAATTATGGGACAAAATCGTTTTAAGCTACGAAGGAGACTCTCAAGTAAAACGTGCTAAACTAAAAGCTCTCAGAATTCAATATGAAACTCTCAAGATGCACAATGATGAAAGTATAGCTAGTTACTTCTTACGTATAGATGAGGTTGTTAATTGCATGAATAATCTGGGTGAAGAGATAAAGGAAGTTACCTTAGTTGAAAATGTTTTAAGATCCTTATTTGCTAAATTTGAATCAAAAGTATCTGCCATAGAAGAAAAGCAGGATCTACAAACTATTACTATGACACAACTTCATGGAATCTTAACTACCTTTGAGATGAGAAAAGGAGGTCCATAAGATATGAGAGAAGCCACATTTAAAGCTTCAAAAAAAGGAGAATAAGAACTCAATGAATCAGGACATATTTAAGAAGAAGAAGAGGAAGTAAACTTTGTCAAAAAGCTTCAACGGGGTTCCGAAAGATTCAGAGGCAAACTACCTTTCAAATGTTTTGCATGTGGTAGAGTGGTTCATTATGCTACCAAATGTCCTCATAAAGATAAATATGATAAAGGGAAGGAATTTTCAAAATGGAATAGAAAACAAAGTGTAAGTAAAAAGAGCTACTATACTCATGAAGATAGCGATGGTCTATCAAATAGTGATGAAGATGAAAATAATAATGACCATAGAGTTCTGATGGCTTATGAAGATGATGAATTTTTTGATGCTTTAGATGAAGATGACCTTTATGAAGTAATCTCTAAACTCAAAATTTGTTTAGAAGAAAAGAATATTATTATAGATACCTTGATATACTAACTTGCTGAAAGAGAAAAGCACAATGAAAAACTAGAATGTGAAATTGTGGGTCTAAGAAAGGATCTTGAGAAAACAAAAGCTCTCAATCTTAGATTTTCTAAAGGATCAGAAACCTTAAATGAAATTATCAAAGTGCAACGTTCTCCTCTAATAAAGACAGGTCTTCGATATACTGAAGAAGCATCTCAATCATAGAAGCCGTCAACCTCCACTAAAAGCTATCTTGATGCTGCAAAGAGCAATGAACATTTTGACAATCGTCAGCAAAGGCATAAAGCAGATCACCAGTTAAATCAGGCTCAATTTACTTCAAGGATAAACAGAAGCCACAATCAACCACAGGTAAATCGTACTCAATTTGCTTCAAAGACAAATATCAATAGAAACTACAATCACCAGCTCAGTAGATTCGATAATCGCAGGAACTTCTTTAATGGTCAATGTTTCTCATGTCATAATTTTGGACACAAAGCTGCTCAATGTGTTGCTTACAAAACCACCATGACTAGAGAAGCACGAAATCAAAGGAATGTGACAGGGATCAAGAAAAGTTCCTATAATAACTTTTCTCTTCTTGAAAATGAAATAGAATGCTCAATTTGTAACAACTTTGGCCATGAAGAATTTGAATGCAGGAGTAAATTTCAGCAAATATCTCAAAAGGAGAAAAATCCATTAAATCCAAAAATATGGAGAAAGAAAGAACTGCAAATAGAAAGATGTAATATAGCTTTGTATGCATAAGGACATGAAAACCAGTGGTACATCAATAGTGGATGCTCAAAACACATGACAGGTGACAAAGAAAAACTACACTCATATAATGCCTTAGAAAACGAAAAGAGTGTCTCATTTGGAAATGACACTCATGTTGTCATAAAAGGTAAAGGCTCTATTTTCTTGAAAGAAAAAGTTAAAGATAGGAATGTTATGTATGTTGATGGCTTAAAGCATAACCTGTTGAGTGTGAGTCAAATGTGTGATCAAGGAAATGAAGTAGTGTTTTGATCAAATGGATGTGTTGTTCGTGAGATTGATACAGGAGAAACCATGATCAAAGGTACAAGAACTCCAAACAACCTATACACACTCAAGGGAGAACAACAACAATGTTATCTAAGCAAAAATGATGAAAACTGGCTATGGCACAAAATATTGGGGCATCTAAGCTTATCTCAAATAAGAAAAGCATGCAGATTCCACGCTGTTCGTGATCTTCCAGATATCAATATTCCTGAAAATACTATATGCAAATCATGTCAATTCGGTAAGCAAACCAGATCTCACTTCATCGAAAACAAAGGGTCAGCTAGTAAGCCTCTTGAACTTGTTCATACTGATTTATGTGGACCATCAAGGAAAAATTCACCTCGTGGAGAAGAATACTTTATATTATTCATTGATGATTTTTCTAGAATGTGTTGGATAGGTCTTCTAAAGCATAAAGATGAAGCATTTGAAAAGTTCAAGCCTTCAAAGCTTTGGTTGAAAATGAATCAGATCGCAAAATCAAATGCCTCATATCTGATCGAGGAGGGGAATTTACCTCAGATGAATTCTTTGACTTTTGTGAACAACATGGAATAAAAAGGCAGTTCTCCACCGCAAGGACTCCCCAGCAAAATGGAGTGGTAGAAAGGATGAACAGAACTGTTCAACAAATGGCTCATGCTATGCTAGATGAATCTGGAACTCCTGCAACCTTCTGGGGTGAAGCTGCATTCGTAGCCGTCACTGTTCTCAACCAAGCAAATGTTCGGGTAAACAACACTCAAACTCCACATGAACTTTGGTATGGTAAGACTCCCACTGTAAAATACTTCAAAGTTTTTGGAAGAAAATGTTACATCAAAAGGACTGATGAAAAACTTGGTAAGTTTGAACCCAGAGCAGATGAAGGTATTCTTCTTGGTTACTCTTCCCGAAGTAAAGGATATAAATGTTATAATAAAAGACTTGGGAAAACTATTGAAAGTATTGATGTTGTGGTTGATGAAGCATGCAAAAATCCAAAACAGGTAAAAACCGAAGGTTATGACAATGAAGAAGATGAGGAACATTTTCCCACATCAAATCACACTGATTCTGAAGAAGAAACCAATGAAGCACCAGAAGAAGAGATAACAATAGAAGAAAAGACTCTGTCCAGGTATGTTCAGAAAAATCGTCTGGAAACTCAAATTTTAGGGGAAAAAGGGGCAGGTGTGCAGAGAAGAAGAACCATTGTCAAAGCCTCAAGCTATCTAGCATTACTATCTTCCATCGAACCTCAAAATGTAGATGAAGCATGCAAAGATGAATGTTGGGTCAAGGCCATGAATGAAGAACTTGAGCAAATTGAAAAGAATAATACTTGGGAATTAGTTCCTAGAGCTCATGATAAAAATATCATAAGAACTAAATGGATATTCAAAAACAAGCTGAACGAAAATGGAGAAGTTAATAGAAACAAGGCTAGACTTGTTTGTAAAGGATATGCTCAACAAGAAGGTGTATATTTTGAAGAAACCTTTGCACCTATTGCTAGACTTGAAGCCATAAGAATGTTTCTTGCCCTTTCTAGTTTTTAGAAATTCAAAGTGTACCAAAGGGATGTAAAATCTTCCTTTCTTAATGGAGACTTAGAAGAAGAAGTCTATATTGAAAAACTAGAAGGATTCATACTTGGAAATGATGCAAAACTTGTATGCAAACTCAGAAAATCTCTCTATGGTCTAAAGCAGGCTCCCAGGGCATGGTATTACTGTCTTGACAAATATCTCCACCAACAGGGTTTGTCAAAGGGGTCAGCAGATAGCAATCTATATATAAAGATGGACACTGATAAATTGCTAATAATTGTTGTGTATGTTGATGATATCATTTTTGGTAGCAATGAAGAATCCATGAGTCAGAATTTTGCCTCAGTAATGCAGTAACAATTTGAAATGTCCTTGCTTGGTGAGCTTACCTAATTTCTTGGTCTACAAGTTCAACAAAATAAAGATGGTATTTTTCTCTCACAAACAAAATATCTCAAACAAATCCTGAAAAAGTATGGCATGGAATATTCTAAGCAAGTATGTACCCCAATCATAACAGGATGCAATCTTAGCTCAAATGATGAATCAACAACAGTACATCAACTAACTTATAGATCCATGATTGGTAGTCTGCTTTATCTAACAGGTACCCAACCGGACATCGTGCATGCAGTAGGAATAGTTGGAAGATTCCAAGCAAATCCTAAGGAAACACACCTTAAAGCAGTCAAAAGGATTTTCAAATATCTTCAAGGAACACAGAACTTTGGTTTATGGTATCCTAGAGATATAGATATTACACTTCATGCATATACAGATGTAGATTGGGTAGGAAGTGTTGATGACATAACAAGCACTAGTGGTGGTGCATTCTATATGGGTTTCAGGTTAGTTTCTTGGTTCAACAAGAAACAAAGTTTAATTGCATTATCTACAGCTGAAGCAGAATACGTGGCTGCGGAATCTTGCTGCATACAACTACTTTGGATGATGCAAACCTTGCAAGACATTCAGATCACATGTACTCCACCCATCTCCATTTAATGTGATAATAAAAGTGGCATCAATATTTCAGAGAATCCAGTCATGCACTCCAAGACCAAGCACATACCCATAAAATGTTAGGCCCCTATACTACTAGTGTAACCCCTTATTGTTATTAGTACAACCCACTTATTATATTGATGTACCCATGTAGTGCCCATATTGTTACTATTGTGCCCCATAGAAGCCCACTATTGTTATTATGTGCCCTTACATTATTATTGTTATGTCGGCTCTGATTATGTTATGACCCCTTAGACTCCTATATATAGAAATGAGGTCTTTTCATTTGTATCATCCAAGAATTTTTCATTTATGTAATGTAAAGGAGGTTGCCCCCTCGAAGAGGCTGAATTCTAAGGTGTTGATCTATCTTTTCTATCTTTTCTTGAGCTGGTTTCATAACATAAAATATCATTTTCTACGTGAACAAGTGCTTGAATAAAAGGTCAAATTAGAGTATGTTCCCTCCAAAGAACAGGTTGCTGATATATTCACTAAACCACTTCCCAGAGAGACATTTGAATATCTCAGACAAAAGTTGGGAATATTTGCTGCATCATCCTGCTGTTAAATTCTATCTTCTTCAGAGAAAGGTGGTTATACGGGAGTTTCATGAAGCGTAGTTGTGTATATACATTGGTTTCTATGGGTACTGTCATGTATATGTTGGTTTGAGGAAAAGCAGTGGCCAGACTCAGGAGAAAGGGGTCTGATATGGTTTAGTGAATTATTTGCTCTGCTTGATGATGGTTATAGTCTGTTGATGACATGTGGAAATATGTTGGCTCTCATAAGTTGTTGATAACTTGATATATATTTGATTAATGATGATGCCTTAATAACTCTTCTGATATATGAAATGATCATATTTGACCGTGAACATCTGACACAGGTTCAGGGGGATCATATGCTTCTAATAATGCATTCTTGGCATTATCTTAGAAGATCTCAGTGCAGATTTTGTTTCAGGTGGAACAGGTTCAGGGGGAGAACATGGTTGCTAGTCTGGATGATGATTGACAAATGCTGCTGATGATAGTTGCTGATGACTATCATGGTCTTTTTAAAGATATTTTGTCTCTGCTATATATGTCATGTGTATCTTTTAATATAATGGTCATGAAAAATACCTAATTTGTAACCCCACTATGCATGGGATGGATGATGTAATGTTTCTTGTTTTTGACATGTATAAACAATTGATATATCTCCACTTGGTTGGGTGGATGAGTCAAATTTGGTATAACCCCACTTGGTTGGGAGATGGATGTATGTATGAGTCATTGGTGATAGGAAGGTCATTTGTGATGCATGTATAGCGTCATGTTCTTCTTTTAGAACATATTTTTTTAAACCTTGCTTGTGCTCAGGGGGAGCATGGACTCCATAATGGGAGCTCAATCAACACACTTTAGCATATCAGAGGATTCAACATACACTCAGGGGGAGCATGACCCTTTTCCCTTGATGTCAAAGGGGAAGAGTGACTTGGTGTGGTTGTTGCCATCAAGTCCAAAGGGGGAGTTTGTTGGCATTATGACACAGGTGTTGTCCTTGACGGAAACTCTCTCAGATGACAAATCACAATACAACAGGTTAACAACTCAAAGTTACAAATCAGACTTCATAGAATGAAGAAAGAGAGGTATACGCAGGTTCACCATTGGCCATGTCGTGTATACACGCAGTTTCATTGTATACAAGTTGCGTATATGTACACACACACTTTCACAAAAGGAAAAGTGTGTATACCTTGGAAAACTAAGTTTTTGGTCCGAAGCATTTGGTCCATGGTATTTTTATCCATGCTATTGGTCCAAGGTATTGTGTCCGAGGTATTGACCCTAGGTATTTGATCCAAGGTATTGGTCCTAAGTGGTTTTGGTCCATGGTATTGATAAAGGCCTAAAACTATAAAAGGAAGAGAAGATCATTAGGCCAAGGCACTCAAGCATTGAATATCTGATGAAGAGTGAGATCTAGTAAGCAGGTTATTGGGTTATGGTGCATTGTTGGATCTGAACCAAGGAGGAACCTTATCGATTGATGGAGGATAAGATCTAATGATGGATCGAGATCTTAAGGCGTAAAATGAACTATCATTATGTGTTTTTGCTCATGAATATTCTAGATCTGAATACTGATGCATATATTATTCTGTAAATGATATGATCTGGGTATAATTGAAGTTTGGTATAGCTGCAGAATTATGAATTAATATTTGCAGATGTATACGCATAGGTTTAGCACATGAAAGTAGCGTATACCTTATAATCTATGTTTTAGTTGTTGTTTTTTGTTGTTGCAGTTTTCTGGGTTCTGGCTTGGGTTCTGGTTACTGTATTCTGGTGACAACATTCTAAAAGATCAGATTGATGGGTTGTCAAAGTGATTGATTGATTTGGTTGTGGTTAGTTCAATAGGAGATTGGTTGATGCAGATATATTTGATGATTGAATGATGTTGTTGATGGATCTAGTCTGAAAATTTATGAAAAGTGGTCCCTAGAAGAAAGGAGAAGGTTGTAGCCTTCTATAGGCTGGCACCTAAGTACTAGTAAACATAACAACTAGTACAAGAGCTAGGGGGTTGTAGCTCCCTTCCAGTAGAAGTTAGAGAACAAGAGAACGTTTTAGCCTTCTGTAGGTAGAAGCCTACGTACTGGTATAAGGTTGCACCAATACAAAATTGTAAACAAAATTTTCTTACTATTAAAAGAAGACAGAGACGATTGCAGCAGGTGGTTTTCACCCACATTGGGTTTCCACCTTATATCTTGGTGTTTATGTGTGTTTCTTATGTGTGATGCTTTATTATTCTTTTACTGCACTGTCTAATGAATTAGTGATATACTGATTAAATTTCACTACATGATAATTTGGGTAAATCAAAAGATCTCTGCATAGACGCTGGTTTCATTAAGTATAGTTGCGTATACACACTAGTTCACTAAGCTGAAGTAGCATATACAAATCAATTTTCAAAATCAAATTATTGATCTGATAATACTGATTCACCCCCCCCTATCTATATTATTTCCAACACAAGCCTACAATGGTGCAGTTATGAACCTCCAACTGCATGCACACTCCACTAAGAATGTGGTTATAGCCCAAACTCCTCAGTTCAAAGGGTGCGATCTGTTATCGCTCAGAAGTTTTCCCTAGAAGTTATTAAAAGAAGGAATAATCTGAGGTACCCACAAACCAAATCTTTTAGACTCAGGTTCTAGCCAAACTAATTCCAAAGAGGGCTCTCTCTTTATAATTTAACTTTGTTTCTATTTAGACTTTAGGCTAGTTCTTAGTGTTCATGAGGATTTTTATTTTGATTGAAAGTTGGGTCGTGGAATTCTTGGAACAAATGGATAGAGCTAGGTCTTTAAGCCATTGGGCTATGGAGTCAATCAACGGGTAGCTTAACTGGATCAGATCATTAAAGGGATTGTTTACAGGGTAGGCTAGCAAAGAAAAAGGCAAATCTTCAAAGGTTGATGGATGGAATGATTCTAACCAGGGTGAAAGGGAAATGAAGAATCCTTAAACCAGGATTAGAATGAGGAACATAGAATGATCATAAAAAAGAGCACTGAAGAATTTTTTGCTACATAGATCACAAGGAGAAACTATGGAAGTAAGGGAGCATTTAAGAATTCCCTACCTAAGATAGTTTAGCAGAAAACTTTAAGAAGGTAAACAGTCAAGACAGAGAGCTTTTAAAGAAAGTTCTGAAATATCATTCCTAGATTAGCATTCAGATTTCATTGAAACACATATGATTATTAAACATAAGGAAAAAAAATAATACACATGAGAGAATACTTATTTGATTTTCGCTTTACATAAGAATCATGTAAAATGTCTGAACTTTATTCCATGATCTAGCAAGCCAATCTAGCCTTGATACAATAGCACTATGATTTTAGATACAAGTCTATAGAAATGTCTTTGAATCCACACTCAATACTTCAAAATGGGAAGTATTGATACAAAAAATATTACAAAATATCTTATAACAGTTTGAGATTTAATTAAGGAAATAAAAATATCTTCAAGCATGAAGATAGAGACAAATGGAAAACTGCATCATGTTGTCCCTCTTATTGTGGTAATGCTGGTTGCTGCAGTTGAACTTGAGCCCTTTTAGGCTGGCTGACATGTGTACGCTAGAATTATCTTTACCTTTGGTCTTTACTGATACTCTTTAACTTGCTACTCTTTGACCTTGTTCACCTCTTTCATCTGGCTGCCATTCAGATTTACGGTGGTAACTCATAGTAAATCTATCATCTTCTCCCACCATTCATCTTCACGTAATTTTACCTTGAGAATCCTTCTATATATCTCATCTACCTCAATGTATTTGGAAAAATTTGGCTTGGTGACAAATAGATGTTTCACCTCATGCTCTAGGAAAAATAGATTTTCTAAAGTATCATACAATACTTTCCCTGTTGGAAACGCTTTGATTCTTGAAGTGCTTGCTTGTTATTTGGATAAATTCCTTAATCTGTCAACATAGTCCAATTGGGTCATTAGCTTGTCATGGATGACCATAGGACTTGGAAGGCCTTTATCCCTCAAAATTTGAAACTTTGCCATGAATCTGTCAATGCCCACCTGCATGTTATGGCATTTTCCCTCCAGGTTAAGCATAAGGTTTCTTTTAGAAAGAACCTTTTTGACTTTTATTAAGGCTTCAGTTTTGTCCTCCACACCAAGCTCATTTAGTTCATGCTTGTTCTTGCTGTTCAAGAAGTGGATGAGTCGATTGGCATCCTCAGGCTGGTCTCCTAAGTCCTCCTTTACCTTCTGAATTGCTTCGGTGGCCACTTTCACCAATTCTTTTTGCTCAAATATTACTTGAATTGATGGCCAAATATCATTGAAAGAGTCAATGATATTGGCTCAAAGCATCTCCTTAGTCTGTCTTAGTGGCTTTTGTAGAGTTAGATCTTTCTCTAGGACCTTAATCTTTTAACCCATCCTTAGGGCTTTTTGTGTTTCTTCTCTCTGTTGAATCTAGGCAAGCTTGCAGTTAGTTTTTAGGCTTGCCACTTTCTCCTTAAGCCTTTTAAGTTCTATTGCTTGGATGGACATTTCCTCCATCGATTTCACTAACTCTATTGTCTTTTCTATTGAGGTACCTGTTGTTGTAGACTTAGTTGTGGCTGGCAGTGCTGTGGCAGGTGGAGATGTTGGTGCCAAAGATGCTGCCAGTGTTGAAGGAACTGTAGTTGTTACTATGGGAATAACAGTGGTAGAAGTGGTGGGAAGTTCACTGTGTTTGGAGTGAATCAACGTGTCCAATTCTTTCTATGTTTCTTTCAACTGGTCATTTAGCTTTAGGACCAAGTCCATAAGCTCTTCTTGTCCCTTTTGGGTCTCTAGGACTTATGCTGTCTGTGGGTGATACAGTGATGGAATCTTAAGTTGCTTCTTCAAAGAAGCTATGTCATCATTTTTCTTCTTGATCAATCTTTCAGTGGCCTTCACATCTTTGGGATCATGTCCCAAGTCAATGATTCAGTCCTCTAAGGACTTTATTCTGGTGTCTTTTGCTTGTGAAGAGGTCTTCTCTAATTAGAATTCAGCTGATATATTATTTAGGGAATTTTGCAATTGATGAGCTACAATAGCTTTCCCTGTCAAGGTGGAGTAAATCATCTCCCCTGTCTGTACTTCAAAATCTACCCTTTTGAAGTCCGCCATCTGCATTTTTCCCTCTTTCACATCATAGGCTGACATTAGCCTTGTCTGGTTTGTAGGTGCCATCTTTAGGTACTATGCATAAGTCTGGGCTTTTAGCCTCTCATTCTTGGCCTTTATATCCTTGTACCTTTCTCTAATGTCTTGTTCCCTGTCAGTTGGCATCCTAAAAGAGGACACTTCAACGCTTTGTTGCCTTTCCAACATCTGAATGTTTGATGTGGAAGGTTCTAGTGTTCCCCCAGAGGGAGTGGCAGGCATGTTCCTTTCTCTTTTAGTAATGGTGCCCCCCCACTGTTTCTCCTGTGAATTCTTGTTCTTGAAATAGGATTTAACCTCTACCTTTTGACTAGGTTGGTCTCTGCATATGTTTGTGTGGTTGCTCTTCCTAATGTAGTGGCCTCTTCCCTATTCCTTTTGAGGCTTTTCTCCTCATTTGGAGGAGTTTGCAAGTTAGGGGGAGTACTCATAGTGGGTTTTTGTGTACTTGTTTGACCTAATTCTTCTGATAGGTTTGGTTGCTTTGACTCTTCTTGCACCCAAGACTCTTCTTCTATATGAGATTCACTTTGTACCTGTGATTCTCCTTGGGCTTGTGATTCAATTTGTGCTTGAGATTCTCTTGGCACCTACAAGAAAGAACCTTCATCAATCCTTTTCTCTAAATCAATTAGAGCATTTTCAACTACTACTTGAGTGCTATCCCTATCTACTAAAGTATTCTCCACCCGTTCCAATTGGTTTGCATATTTCTCTATCTCAGGGATTTGATGGTGAATGTGTGGAGCCATCTTGTTTTTCTGTCTCCTATTGCAAATGAAGTCACATGGGTCATATCTCCACATGAAGCTTTGTTTAAGTTTGAGTCGATGAAGGATTTCTTCTGCTTCACTGCCAGCTTCTTTTCTATTACATACAAAGGGGCCTAGTTGATCCTTGATTCTGAGCTAGGCCTTCTTTTTGGCCTTAACAAAATGTATCTCATCTGAATTGATTATTTTCCTGTAGTACTCCAGAGAAAATAACCTCATTGGGAGGTATCTAGGAAATTTGTATGGGGCCAACTCATAGCCATAGATCCTAATTTCTGTGTGATTTTGGTACAAGTACCAATCTCCCACTTTGTGTTGTTTTGACAGCTGTAGGATCCTCCTGATATTTGAACTGATTCTTGGAGGAGGACTTCCTAGTAGCATGGTCACTACTGGATGTACAAAAAGATCAATGAAATCTGTGTATGGATATGGGGAATCATACTTATGTATCAAAGGAGTCCAAAAAATGACTGACCTAGGATGACCTCTAGTGTCAAGCTTTTGGAGAGTGAAGGGGAACTTGTCAGCTTGGTAGTATAAGAAAAGGTGGTACAAAACTGAAGAATACTTAAACACTCTTTCATTACTCATTCTCAGAAATTGTTCATGCATCCTATCAGCTATGTACTTGGCATAATCATACATGACAGCAGGAGGCTGTCCTAGAGTAAAAATGGACATGAAGGCTAAGATGATTTCATCTATGTATTCATTGGTTGTATAGCCTAAGATACTAGATATCATTGACACAATGTCTTGGCCAAACTAAGAAAATATGGTATGCATATATGGGGGAGGTTATTGTGGGGTATGTTTTTCTTCTACAATAAAAGTTTGGAACATTTGAGCAAGCTTGGCAGTGGTAAGCTTGGGAAATTTGTCTAGTAGGTCTCTAATTGAAATAGGGGTTAAGTTCTGCCCTAGTTGTAGTTGCAGCTTCTCATTGATTGACTCGGCAGTGATGGTGAAAAGTATGGTGTGGTCAGGAGACATCACTGCTCTTTGACTAGGAATGTATTTTTCATGGCAATAATGGACAATATTTGGAAAGATGTGCACCTCAGGGAATTGGTATTTGGACAAATTAGATTCCCACAGACCTATTTTATCAGCTTAGTTGAGGTATTGGTCTCTGTATCGGTAGTACAATTTTAAAGGGGATTCATGGATAGAGGTGTCCTTGATTTGGAAGTCTTTATCAGCAAGAGGAAGGTGGTCTAGGTCTAGGTCAGGAGTGGTAATTGGCTTGACATCCATGGAAATTTGGGCATCCATTCTTAGTTCTTGTGGATTTAAGAATGGGGGGAAAGTAAATTTTCAGTCTTAAAGATAATGGGGGTTCAATTCCAGGTCTCTTTTATGTTACTAAAGTTCCCTTTAATTTCAATTAAGAAATCTTAGAGAATGGTTTGGAAATTAATAGGGCTTTCAATGGATTCTGACTTAAATATCTAGAATTGATGAAAACAAGGTGTGAACTAGGTAACTGGCAATTCTAAACGGTTGAAAAGGCTTCAATTAGTCTGGAAGGAAATTTGGGAGCTTTTAGCATCTTTAGAGTACAGGTGTACGTGGGTTGATGGCTTTCAACATTCACAGGCACGTGCATGGAAAATTACAGTTAAAAACGATAAAAAAAAAAATGATTTGGGGCTTTTTTGGATTTATGCGCAAAAAGTAAATTTGGCGAGTACGGGTGAACATTGACTGTTTGTCGTGTAGCGGGATGAACAGTGACAGTTTTGCAGGTAGTGGGATGGAGGTAAGTGTTTTCCTTCGCACAGCCTTTGGGCGCTTGGCGGTATTGAGGGGAGGCTACCTGATTCCACTCATTGAGCTACACGTCACCTCAGAGGCCCGGAGGAAAACAACCCATTTCGGGTGGGCATCGTTCGGAATTCGGGCCCTTTGGAAATCAACATGGGCCATTGGATGGGGAGGGGGGAGATCGTGTGATGGTCGGGCATGAGAGTTGCATGGAGGGTAATGCAGGGGCCCGACTGGCATTTAATCACGACGGTTTTAGTTTAATGAGGGGTTTAAGGCGGGGATTAAAATATTGGACGAGATTTGATTGGTTAATGGGTTGACTTTAATTAATTGCAGATCGATTAATTATGTCATTTGTCGAGGTTGGGTAATATAAAGCTTATATTTCAAACTTAGGGGTAGGGATATTAATATTAAAGGGGTTTAATAAAATATATATGGGAAATGGTTTATTTTTCAGGAATTAACATATAAATAATGTTAAAAGTTAATACGAAAATTGCGGGAGGTAAATGAAGTGCGTAAGCATAATGTGTTTTTGTAATTCATTGCTTTTTACATTGAACATTATGACTTAGGCTAAGCGCATTTTTGTGGATTTTTTATAAAAAGGGGTATCCATGGGGTGATTGCTTTTCCTTAGGAAAATGATGTTTTCACCTTAGGAAAAGGGATTTATTAGGGGAAAACAAATGAAGTGAAGGGGGTGAATTTTTATGAGGGGATTTTAGTACTTAAGATCTATAAGTCATTGGGCCAAGGGTCTGGTCCCTCCAGAAGTCAGAGAAATTCTCTAAGCCCCTTTGACTTAAGATTTCGGGTACTTCAACTTTATTGTGGGAAATTAGTTAAGTAAAGGGTGAAATGAGTGATGGGAAATTAGTTAATTTGACTTTGTGAACTTTATGCTAGTCCAATTTCTCATTCATACTTAGAACTTTCTGAAGAGGGTGATAAATGTGCTTTTGTCTAACAATCATCACAAGTCTACAACCTTTCTTCTACTTACCCATCTACTCATCCTACCATTTTTACTTCTCTTTATTAGGGTTCATTTGAGCTAGCAAACCCTTATAAACATTTTTCTTTTCTTTACAATGAAAATTTAACTAAATCTAACCTTATTACATCCAAAGGGCTCAGATTAAACAGTTCAACTCCTTTTTATTAACTCTACCCAATCTACTTATCTACCAAGATTACACTGTTTTGTCATATTTTTATTCTCTATCTATAAACATGAAATAGCCAAGTTTAAACATTTTGACCATCATGGATTGTGGCATTGGTTACAAACTGCACACAATCATTTATTCTGCATAAAAAGTAAATGGTAGTGGCATTTTGACTAGCACACTTTCCTGGTCAATGGTAGTGGCATTTTGACTAGCACACTTTCCTGGTCTTTTCTTTTCTTAGGGTTCATATTTTTCATCTTTTTTGACCTTTTTATTCTTTTTGTCCTTTGATTTTTCTTTTTAGGACATGCCCTCTTTACATTTTTTTATTTTTTGAATATGGAAAACATTTGCAAAAATCAAAGGTATGTACATATTACAGGTTTAATCTCAGCCATTCAAAAATTATGACTGCTATTGGTATAGGAACCTAACAGTCACTCCACTTGGGGATGGCATTTCCTGGTGAAATGTCAAGAACTTGTAGATCAATGGTCTTCTGAATTGTTGTGGTGTTCTTCTGCAACTTTTTTCCCTTTCACTTTTCTACCTTATTGCTATTTATGACAACAAAACCTTTGAAGCTTAGGGCCTTCTCTTCGGGCTTCAACTCCAAAGATTCACTATTCAGTCCACTCTAGACTTTGAAAAACAGAATATGTACAAATAATTAGTGGAATCGGTAACTAGGTTCAAGGGAGTGTTTAATCATTCGACCATTAACTGGTCCTCCTTCTACCTCTGTGCCATTCATATCTCTAAGAAAGAAAGCATTATTACCTATGAAGGCATAGATGATATATGGGCCTTTCCATAGAAAATCAAATTTCCTGTGTTTACCTTTATCCTCTCTCCTTGAGTCCAATTTCAACACTTTGTCTCCTAGGTAAAAATCTTCTACCTTAATCCTTTTATCAAAATCCTTCTTGATCCTTTCCTGCACAATTTGAGATCTGATGTACACTTCTTCCCTGGTCTACTGCAAATCAATTGTTTGGTTGATTCTCCTTTGAATGTCATTTGGTTCAACCTGTAACTCTTGAAGCAACTTCATCACTGTTGTTTCCAAGGAAGATGGGAAAACAACTTCCATTCCATAAACTAATTGATAAGGACTAGTGCTAATGGATTTCTTTGTGGCTAGCCTGTCAGCCCATAAGGCATTTACTAACTTCTTGTGCCATGTTTTCTTGTTGCCTTCTAACAGTTTCTTGATGACATTTACAAGAATTTTATTTGAGGATTCTTCTAGTCCATTTCCTTGGGGGTAATAAGCTATGGAATGGCCCAATGTTATATGGTATTTATTATAGAAATCAATCATTCTCTTAGATTTGAAGGCTACTGCATTATTAGTGATGATTTTGGTTGGGTACCCAAATCTAGATAGGAAGTTGGATTCAAGGAAGGTTATTATAACAGTGTCAGTGGCTTGCCTTGATGGTATGGCTTCTGTCCATTTGGTAAAGTAATCTGTAGCAGTGAAAATCCATTTGTGTTGGGCAGAGGAAGGTGGATGGATTTCACCAATGAAGTCAAGACCCCATTGTTGAAAAGGTGTTTCAGCAGATATTGGTTTTAGGGGCAGGGGTAAAAGCTTTTTCTTTTTTTCAAAGATTTGGCATTTATGACATGAGGTTACAAATGTTTTACATCAGAAAACAAAGTGGGCCAGTAGAAACCAGCTCTAGGAATCTTGTTAGCAGTGGTTTTCTCGTAAAGATGTCCTCCACAGTCACCTGCATGAAACTCTTGTAACACCTTTTCAGACTCTTCTTTCAATAAAGAGTTAAGAAGGATACCTTCATGATTCCTCCAAAACAAAGCATTGTCAAGTATGCAAAATTTTAAGGATTTCATTTCTAAAAACCCGCTTTTGGTCCTAGATAATTCAGGAGGAGATTGTAAATTTTGTAAAACATATATGATATTAGCATACCATGGTGATTCAATAAAGTCCTGGCTGATTGGTGGAGCCGCCATCTCCTCTGCATATCCATTTTTGCAATAAAATTTATGTCTAAGGCCTGATAGTTCAATTCAGGAATGAGCTTGGCTAAACCTTGGCCTTTGATTAACTTTGTTGGCTTGATTTCTAGGTCATATTCTAATATAGTAGCTATCCATTTCCCTCTCTTTCTATCTGGACCATCCTGAGTTAGGATATCCTTGACTACTACATTGGGGACATAGGCTATTATATGAGAATATAAAATGTAAACCCTAAAATCTTTGATAGCTTCGACCAAAGCAAAAGCTTGCTTTTCCATTATATTATATTTTAAAGAGGCATCTCTTAGGGCTTTGCTAAAAAAGGCAATAGGTTGTTCATAACCTTCATCATTCTTCTACAGTAGGACTACAACAATTGTGTGTTTTGAGGCAAAAGAGAAAATAATGAAATCCCTACCAAACTTTGGACTGATCAAAACTGGTGTTTTTGTTAAGGCTAGTTTAATATCTTCAGAGGACTTCTTAGCCTCAAGTGTCCATTTTATGGTCAAATCTTTCTTCAACATGTTATTCAGTGATCTAATTAATTCTACTAAGTTAGAAATGAATCTCCTAAGAAATTTTATTTTTCCTAAAAAGGCTTGTAATTCTCTGATGCTCCTAGGATGTTGTATCAGTAAGATGGCTTCAATTCTTGTAGGATCTATTTGGATACCATCTTTAGGGATTATGTGGCCTAAATATTTACCCTCTTCTAACCCAAATAAAGATTTTTTAGGATTCAAATAAATTCCATACTTCCTGCATTTGATGAAAACCTGCCTTAGATGATCTAAGTATTGTTTATCAGATTTTGAGAATACAGTGATATCGTCTAAGTATATTACTAGGAAGTCATGGATTTCCTTAGAAAAAGCTATATCCATAGCTCTTTGAAAGGTATCCCCTGCATTCTTTAACCCAAAAGGCATCTTCACATACATGAATGTGCCCCAAGGAGTAGTGAAAGCAATTTTTTCCTGGTCATCTGGGTGAACTAAAATCTAATTGTAACCAGAAAACCCATCCAATAATGAGATCCTGGTTGACTCTACTACCATTTGTAATATATGATCCATTTTAGGGAGAGGGTAATTGTCCTTAAGTGAAACTTTATTGAGATTCCTAAGATCAACACATAGTATAATCTCACCAGTCTTTTTCCTTGTGGGCACCAAATTTGAAACCCAATCAGAGAACCTAATTGGTGCTATTATCTTGGCTTCATACATTCTTTTAATCTCCTTTTCAATAGAAGGAAATAGAATAGGATTAATCCTTCTAAGCTTTTGTCTGAAAGGTTTTTGATTTTCTTTTATGGGGACGGTGTCTTGTATTATGCTGGTGTCATAGGACTTGAGGTCCTCATAACTCCAAGCAAAGACATCTCGGAATTCCTTTAGCAGTTCTATGTACTTCACTTTTTCAATAGGAGGTAGAGACTTTGAAAGTTTTATCAATTTTGGATTTTCCTCAGTCCCTATGTTGCACTCCTCTATATAAGATTTTAAGGGTTCCATCTTTGGTTTTCTAGGCACATCATTTGAATCAAGCAAGTCTTCCAAAGGAGTTAATCCTTTGGGCAAAAATTTGTCTTTGAGATGAATGATTTCAGAATCTTTGTTAATTATCTCTTCAATTTCAACTTGCTTTAGGTTTTGTATATCTGATTTTGTAAATTTTGTGGGATGGAATCTATCTATCTCTTCATCTTCTAATTTATTAATTTCTATTTTATCTATAAAATCAAGATCTAATGTTATGTCAGTATCTATGTTGCTATTTACAAATTCTTCCTCTAAAGTTAAAAAATTGTTTATTTGTTGGTAATTAGCAAACACTTTCCAGTTTTTCAAGTTGTCTGGGATAGCAGGTTTGTGCTTAACCTCAGCAGTGTACTGATGGTTAGGTTGAAATTGTAACTTACAAGTGCTGGCAAACATTGCTAAACTATGAGCCTGCATATTATGTTTCCTTGAAATGACTGCAAGCTTAGTTTCTAGAAAAGTGTTCAATATTTCTACAACTGTTCCTCTATAAAAACTTAATATAGGGTCTTTTGTCATATATACAACATTAATTTGTTTGATAACCAACTCAGAATCTCCCATAATAGAAACGCTTATTGCTCCTAACTTTTTAACCAATTTGAGACCTAAAATAAGTGCTTCATACTCAGCCATGTTGTTGGTGCATTTCAAATTCAATTTATAAGCACGGCCCTCTGAATAATAATTCTCTAAATTGTAAATCCATACTCTTGCCCCTGCTCCTAACTTGTTCACTGATCCATCAAATTCAAGATGCCATAATATTTCATGTTCATAATTCTTACTATCTGGGGGAACAAAATCTTGTTTGATTAAGGTATCTTGATCATCTTTTCTATCTGAAAGCTCTTGGGTTTGGACAATTTCATTTTGAACTGTAACTGCAATTTCTTTTGGTTATGAAATAGTTCTATTTGAAGTGGTTTCTTGTGTTTGTTCAACATTGTACAGGATAAAAGAATCGATGTTAGAATGCATAGAATAGATAGGAAAGTTTTGAGGCCTAGCCTAACTACTCACCACATATTTCATTAGGGTCTCTCTATATAGTTTTTTAGGATGTCCAAAGACTGAAATTGTGGCATATGAAATTTCAAGTTGCAAAGATCCTTGGAGTTTAGCCCCCCATGATTTAGACAATAACATGACATATTTAGGTGGTATATGAGCAACAACTATGTCCATGAGAATTGTCTTAGCAGGATATTGTACTAAGGAAACACACAGGTCTTTGATTAGCCCTAGGCACTTTACTTGACTTGAATTAAATGAAAATAGGTCCTTGTAAGTGTTGGGTCTGGAGCCTGATTATCTTTTGTATTCAAAAGTTTTAGCTGGAAGTATACCCCAGGAAGACTGTACACCCCTTTGTCCCCCCCGCGGGGGCTCGAGGGGGCCGATCCCCCCCAGCTGGGGTGTCCAGGGGCCAACGGTCCCCCGGTGGGGGCTCGGGGGCAGCGCCCCCAAAGCTAAAAATAGATGTAAAATTGCCTTGTAAAAGTATAGTAATTTCTAGTTAATCTGGGCCGTTCATTAGGTGGATGATCTGATGGTAGAAGTTATGTTTAATTTATGGGTTTTTGCCCTAGAAGGCAACCCCTCACTATATATGAGGGAATTGTATTGCATCTATGTAGATCTATATTCTGAGTGAAGAAAAGAGAGGAGATTGAGAGCGAAGAGGGAGTTACAATGGATCTGCTGTAGTTTGTATCTCTTAAGTTTGCTAGATAATATAATAAAAGAAGGACTGGCTGTTTCTCCGTGGACGTAGCCCAAACTGGGTGAACCACGTATATCTATGTCTCTCTTGTTTTATGCGTTTTCTGTGTTTATATTTCTGCAATATTTTATGTGTTCCATTACTCTATAATATATAATTTTCTAACAGTAAGGCCTAGTGATGTCTAAGTTCAATTTTTCCATAAAGGATTTAGGCATTAAATTGTGTGAAGCCCCAGAATCTAACATTTCATTGTGTAAGATCTTATCATCAATGTTAAGGCTAATATAAAAGGGTGGTATCCCTCCTTCTAATGGTTTTCCATTAACATCAGGACCAAATATAAGCTCAGGTTGATCAGCAAATAAGTTAGCAGAGTCTTAATTTTCAACTAAGTTTTTGGATTTGCTTATTTGAGATTTGTAAGTTTCATTTTTAATCAACTCTGTTAAGGGGACTGATATTTTTAGCTTAGTCACCTCTGCTCCTAAATTGAAAGGCAAAGGGGTTTTCTCTATTTGAGGATTAGGAAGTTTCATGGTAGGATTTGGAGTAGGTTTGTCTTCTTTTTCTACATTTGAAGCCCTTTTCTGTGGATTTTCTAATATGATATTTGGAGACTCCTCCACTGTCTCCTTGGAGAGGATTGAAGTGGATGGTTGATCATTAGCGGGCTGGTCATTGGTTATATCTACAATGGTGGGACCAGAAGGATTCTGATTTGGTCTAGAAAGGATTTGGAGAGTTTTTGTTGCTGGAACTGCTTTGATCTTCTTAGGTTGATTTGGTACTGCTTTCTTGTTTTAGTTAGGAGTATCATTGTTCTTTTTACTCCTCAAGTTGTATTGTTTGTGCACTTCAAAGATAACATAATCATACCCTTTCTTGTAATCAAATGATTCTCTTGATTAGGTCTGCAATTGCTGAAGCATGTGTAGTTCCTGATCATCTTGAGTAAAAAAGACAGTTTCCTCCTCATCTAATCCCATTAAGTTAATTTGTGTGTCTTGTTCAGGGTCTTCTGAATGGGAATTTTCAGCATAGTTTGCTTGAAAAGGAGGCCTAATATTATGATCAGGTCCATTTTTTCCAATGTATTGATTTTCATTCTTTCTAAAGTTTGGATTTCTCACTGGAGGTGTTTGTTGATTATCCCAGTGAGGCTTCCTTTCAATATTATCTATCCTATCCATCAGTTTTTCCATTCCTTTGGCTAAGGCATCTATTTTAAGGTCAGAGGATGAGGCTTCATCTTTCAGGGGTACTCTCCTTTCATTCCTAACCGTAGCTCTTTTTGCTAGCAAATTAGCTTCTACACTAACTGCTACACTATGCATGTCTTCTAAAGTTGGAGGTTTCTCTCCCTAAGTTGGGAGGCCATATCAGTATCAAACCCATCAGGAAACTTAATCAGAGCTAAGCCAGGTGGGGGTCTAAGATTGACTAGTATTGCATTGTATATATTGTTGAATCCAGTACAGTAATCCTGGATTGTTTCATTTGGTCCTCTCTTGATGTTTTCATATTCTGAAAGGATTCGTAGAGGGTTCTTTTTCTTTTCCCATCTATTTAAAAATTGGTGATAAAGTAATTCTAAAGTATCTATGCTATTAGCAGGTAAAGATCTAAACCACGTTCTTACATCACTAGTTAGAGTCTAAGCAGACAGTCTCATTTGGACATCTCCAATATCAATTTCATGTAATTCAAAGAAATCTATCATTTTGTTTGTGTGATGTTGTGCTATGTAAGTCCCTATGCCATCAAATTGGACAATTTTGTTCTGGTAATATTGTGGCATGGAACCTCGTGGAGCAGGCAATACAAGAGGAGCATATCTATTTGCCATGGCTCTAAGTTGGGAAGGACTAAGAAGTGGAGTTTGGTTTCCCGAGTATGATACAATAGGTGATGGGGAACTAGGAGTAATGGGTGACTATGTATAATGGTAGGTTGGTGGGGAAGTGAAGGTATAAATGGAGGTGAGGAATGAACTTCAAAGATGGAAGGGAATAATGGTGAACTAAAGGGAGTTGAAACTGTTTTAGAAAGCTCAGGGATTTTAACAGTAGTGAGGGATGACTAAGGGGAATTTAGAATATACTGATCAATTGACAAGTTTTCCCTTTGGACTTCAAGTTTTGCACTTTCAGACTTGGTTCTAAATAGGGAAAGGTCAAATGACTTGTCAAAGGGGAGGTCTTCTAAAAGTAACCACTCATCAGGGCATGAATTTGCTTTAATTGAAGGTGTAGGGCTGACTGAACTTTCTTGTCTTCTGGATATTCTTGAAATCAGATTAGGATTATCAAATACTTGGGGAGGATTTGGGTCTGGGTTGGCCCTAGTATAGTGAGTTCTCCTTGAAGCCAGAGTTTCAAAATTTTCTAGTTACTTTCTTTTTATGAAATTTTTATAAATAGCTTCTAATAAACCCTTCAAGAGGCTTGAAATAAAAATTTGAAATTTCTCAAAGGTTTATTAAGACTGAGGATTTGAGTCCCCAGTATGGTCGCCACTATGTTATCACTCAAAAGTTTTCCCTAGAAGTTATTAAAAGAAGGAATAATCCGAGGTAACCACAAACTAAATATTTTAGACTCAGGTTCTAGTCAACCTAAGTCTAGAGAGGGCTCTCTCTTTATAATTTAACTTTGTTTCTATTAAGATTTTAGGCTAGTTCTTGGTGTTCATGAGGATTTTGATTTTGATTGAAAGTTGGGTCGCGGAATTCTTGGAACAGATGGATAGATCGAGGTCTTTAAGCCATTGGGCTATGGATTTAATCAAATGGTAGCTTAATTGGATTAGATAATTAAAGGGATTGTTTACGAGGCATGATAGTAAAGAAAAAGGCAAATCTTGAAAGGGCTAATGGATGGAACAATTCTAACCAGGGTGAAAGGGCAATGAAGAATCCTTAAACCGGGATTAGAATGAGGAACAAAGAGTGATCATGAACAAAGAGAACTTAAGAATTATTTGCTACATATATCACAAGGAGAAACTACGGAAGTAAGGGAGCATTTAAGAATTCCCTACCTAGGATAGTTTAGCAGAAAACATTAAGAAGGTAAATCGTCAAGATAGAGAACATTTAAAGCAAGTTCTGAAATATAATTCCTAGTTTAGCATTCAAATTTCATTGAAACACATATGATTATTAATAAACGTAAGGAAAAAACAATAATACACATGAGAGAATACTTATTAGGTTTTCTCTTTACATAAGAATCTTTTAAAATGTTTGAACTTTATTCCATGATCCAGCAAGCCAATCCAGTCTTGATACATTAGCACTATGATTTTAGATACAAGTCTATAGAAATGTCTTTGAATCCACACTCATTACTTCGAAATGGGAAGTATTTATACAAAAAATATTACAAAATATCTCACAACAGTTTGATATTTAATTAAGGAAATAAAAATATATTCAAGCATGAAGATAGAGATAAATGGAAAATTGCATCATGCTATCCCTCTTATTGTGGTAGTGTTGGCTGTTGCAGTTGAACTTGACCCCTATTATGCTGGCTGATATGTGTACATTGGAATTATCTTTATCTTTGGTCTTTACTGATACTCTTTAACCTGTTACTCTTTGACCCTGTTCACCTCTTTCATTTGGCTGCCATTCAGATTTACGGTGGTAACTCATAGTAAATTTGTCATCTTCTCCCACCATTCATTTTCAGGTAATTTTACTTTGAGCATCCTTTTATATATCTCATATTCCTCAATGTATTTGGAAAAATTTGGGTTGGTGACAAATAGATGTTTCACCTCATGCTCTAGGAATTCTAAAGTATCATACAATACTTTCCCTGTTGGCAATGCTTTGACTCATGAAGTGCTTGCCTGTTCTTTGGATAACTTCCTTAATCTGTCAACATAGTCCAATTGGTTCATTATCTTTTCATGGATGACCATAGGACTTGGAAGGCCTTTATCCCTAAAAATTTGAAACTTTTCCATGAATCTATTAATTCCCACTTGCATGTTATGGCATTTTTCCTCTAGGTTAAGCATAAGGTTTCTTTTAGAAAGAACCTTTTTGACTTATATTATGGCTTCGGTTCTCTCCTCAACACCAAGCTCATTTAGTTCATGCCTATTTTTGCTGTTCAAGAAGTGGATGAGTCAATTCGCATCCTCAGACTGGTCTCCTAAGTCCTCCTTTACCCTCTGAATTGCTTCGGTGGCCACTTTCACCAGTTCTGTTTGCTCAAATATTACTTGAATTGATGGCCAAATGTCATTGACAAAGTCAATGATATTGACCCAGAGCATCTCCTTAGTATGTCCTAGTGGCTTTTGTAGAGTTAGATCTTTCTCTAGGACCTTAATCTTTTCACCCATCCTTAGGGCTTTCTGTGTTTCTTCTCTCTGCTGAATTTGGAAAAGCTTGTAGTCAGCTTCTAGGCTTGCCACTTTCTCCCTAAGCTTTTTAAGTTCTATTGCCTGGATGGACATTTCCTCCATGGATTTCACTAACTCTGATGTCTTTTCTATTGAGGTACCTGCTGTTTTAGACTCAGTTGTGACTGGAAATGCTGTGTTAGGTGGAGCTGTTGGTGCCAAAGATGCTGCTAGTGTTGAAAGAACTGTAGTTGTTACTGTGGGAATAGCAGTTGTAGAAGTGTTGGCCAATTCGCTCTGTTTGAACTGAATCAACGTGTCCAATTCTTTCTATGTTTCTTTCAACTGGTCATTTAGCTTTAGGACCAAGCCCATAAGCTTTTCTTGTCCCTTTTGGGTCTCTAGGTCTCCTGCTATCTGTGGATGATGCAGTGGTGGAATCTTAAGTTGCTTTTTCAAAGAAGCTATGTTTTCATTTTTCTTCTTGATCAACCTTTCAGTGGCCTTCACATCTTTGGGATCATGTCCCAATTCAATGATTAAGTCCTCTAAGGACTTTATTCTGGTGTCTTTTTCTTGTGAAGAGGCCTTCTCTAATTGGAATTGAGCTGATATATTATTTATGGAATTTTGCAATTGATGAGTTGCAATAGCTTTCCCTGTCAAGGTGGAGTAAATCATCTCCCCTGTCTGTTTGTACAACTCAATCTGGTCAATAGGATGTATGTCCTTTGCAAGTACTTCAAAATATACCCTTTTGAAGTCCATTGTTATCCTTGGTTGTTGAGTAGTGGGCTTCATAAATGTAATCTGCATTTTTCCCTCTTTCACACCATAGGCTGACATTAGCCTTGTTTGGTTTGTCGGTGCCATATTTAAGTACTGTGCATAAGTCTGGGCTTTTAGCCTCTCATTCCTGGCCTTTATATCCTTGTACCTTTCTTTAATCTCTCGATCCCTGTTAGCTGGCATCCTAAAAGAGGACACTTCAATTATTTTTTGCCTTTCCAACATCTGAGTGTTTGATGTGGAAGGTTCTAGTCTGCCCCTAGAGGGAGTGGCAGTCCTGCACCTTTCACTTTCAGTACTAGTGGCCCCCACTGTTTCTTCTGTGAATTCCTGTTCTGAAATAGGATTTAACCTCTACTTTTGACTAGGCTGGTCTCTGCATATGTTTGTATGGTTGCTCTGCTTGATGTAGTGGCCTCTTCCCTATTCGTTTTGAGGCTTTTATCCTCATTTAGAGGAGTTTGCAAGTTAGGGGGAATACTCATAGTGGGTTGCTGTGTCCTTGTTTGACCTAATTCTTCTGATAGGTTTGGCTTCTCTGACTCTTCTTGCACCTAGGACTCTTCTTCTATATGAGATTCACTTTGTACCTGTGATTCTCCCGCGACTTGTGATTTAGTTTGTGCTTGAGATTCTCCTGGCACCTGCAGGAAATAACCTTCATAAAGCCTTTTCTCTAAATCAATTAGAGCATTTTCAACTACTACTTGAGTGCTATCCCTATATACTAAAGTATTCTCCACCCATTCCAATTGGTTTGCATATTTCTCTCTCTCAGGGATTTGGTGGTGAATTTATGGAGCCATCTTGTTTTTCTGTCTCTTGTTGCAGATGAAGTCATAGGGGTCATATCTCCACATGAAGCTTTGTTTAAGTTTGATTCTTTGAAGGATTTCTTCTGCTTCTTTGCTCTTACATACAAAGGGGCCTAGTTGATCCTTGATTCTGAGCTGGGCCTTCTTTTTGGCCTTAACAAAATGTACATCATCTGAATTGATTATTTGCCTGTAGTACTCTAGATTAACTAACCTCATTGGGAGGTATCTGGGTAGTTTGTATGGGGCCAACTCATAGCCATAGATCCTAATTTCTATGTGATTTTGGTACAAGTACCAATCTCCCACTTTGTGTTGTTTTGATAGTTGCAAGATCCTCTTGATATTTGAACTAATTCTTGGAGGAGGACTTCCTAGCAGCATGGTCACTACTGGATGTACAAAAAGATCAATGAAATCTGTGTATGGATATGGGGAATCATACTTATGTATCAAAGGAGTCCAGAAAATGACTGACCTAGGATGACCTCTAGTGTCAAGATTTTGGAGAGTGAAGGGGAACTTGTCAGCTTGGTAGTATAAGAAAAGGTGGTACAAAACTGAAGAATACTTAAACACTCTTTCATTACTCATTCTCAGAAATTGTTCATGCATCCTATTAGCTATGTACTTGGCATAATCATACACGACAGCAGGAGGCTGTCCTGGAGTAAAAATGGACATGAAGGCTAAGATGATTTCATCTATGTATTCACTAGTTGTATAGCCTAAGATACTAGATATCATTGACATAATGTCTTGGCCAAATTGAGAAAATATGGTATACATATATGGGGTAGGTTCTTGTGGGATAATTTTTTCTTCTACAATAAAAGTTTGGAACATTTGAGCAAGCTTGGCAGTGGTAATCTTGGGAAATTTGTCTAGTAGGTCTCCAATTGAAATAGGGGTTAAGTTTTTCCCTGGTTGTAGTTGCAGCATCTCATTGATTGACTTGGCAGTGATGGTGAAAAGTATGGTGTGGTCAGGGGACAACACTACTCTTTGATTGGGAATGTAGTTTACATGGCAATAATGGACAATCTTTGGAAATATGTGCACCTCAGTGAATTGGTATTTGGGCAAATTAGATTCCCACGGACCTATTTTATCAGCTTGGTTGAGGTATTGGTCTCTATATCGGCAGTACAGTTTTAAAGGGGATTAATGGACATAGGTGTCCTTGATTTGGAATTCTTTATCAGCAAGAGGAAGGTGGTCCAGGTCCAGGTGAGGAGTGGTAATTGGCCTGACATCCATGGCAACTGGGGTAGCAATTCTTAGTTTTTGTGGATTTAAGAATGGGGGGAAAGTAAATTTTCAGTCTTTGAGATAATGGTGGTTCAATTCTAGGTGGGTTTTATGTTACTAAAGTTCTCTTTAATTTCAATTAAGAAAGCTTAGAGACTAGTTCAAAAATTAACAGAGCTTTCTGTTAGAGTCGGTCTTGAGCCCTCCATCAGCGATCAAAACTCTTTTTTGCATAGGTAGGTGTCTCATCAGTGTCAATTTTTTGCATCCTGTTAGGCATGCCATAACCCTGATGGAGGAGCTGATGTGTTTATACTCCTCTTGGCATTGCTGGTTTAAGTCATTTCAGTCATTAAAGCTATTTCAAGCTTGTCTTGTCTTCTCTTGAGGTCAATTTCCTAGGTCTAGGGTTTTGGTCAAAAATGTTACAAGGTCATGTGTTTGAAAGTCAATGAGTGTTCAGTAAGCCAGAGGGATGATTGTAAAGGTGTTTCTTCTAAGTTTTTATATGGTACAGTTAATCTTCACCTTGGATTTTAAAACCTTGTTTTTAAAGCCAAGGCCATTTTTCATTTATTTGTAAAAAGTGATGAAATTTCGAAAGTCTTCAGTGAACAAAATGCAACCCTGGTCCCCTTGCCAAGATCCCTCAGATGATCTACCTACAAAAAGAATCAAGCAAAAGCATTAAATCAGTCAATTTTAGGACAAAAGGAAACCAAAGAGACAACAACATACAAAGTTTAAAAGTGTCATGAAAAAACATTAGAAAGTGGGCTTGAGCATGTAATTTTTTCAAATGAAACCTATAAAGGCCCAAACTCCCTCCTTGCACTCTCATTGTGTATTCAAAACCCTTGCAAGAGAGATTGGGCGAACTTCCAAGTGAATTTAGGCGAAACTAGTTGAAATCGGGCTCAGGACAGGTGCGCGACTTGTCAAGCTAGGTGCGCGACTTGTTGGGAGGTGCGCGACCCATCAAAGGGTCTCCCATAGAGGAATTTGGCAACAGGCGTGACACGTCAAGAGGGGCGCGACTTGTTGGGCGTGGTGCGCGACCTGTCAAGCTGTCTTCCCCCAACTCATTTCAGAATTGCTCAAGCCTCCTTTAATTCATAAAATCGCTCGAGGTAGGCTCTTCAAACTTGTGAATGGCTGCTGGTTAGTTGGGAAACATCATGAATGTGTTTGTAATGATCAAATTGTGCAAGAAGAAACACTCCATATGGTTGTTTATAAATTTGTAAAAGGTGCTAGGGTTTATTGATGTTTCATTGTTTCCCCTTGTAATCATTCTCTTCATTCCCATTTCATTTTCCCTATATTCCCATGTCAATTTCCCTTTTAAATTTGCAAGGAAAATAAACCCTACCCCTTTCCCTTTAAAAATAAAAAATCAAACCCTAACCCTACCCCTCATAATACCTATGTAAACACATGAATTTGATGATGCATGTGCAGTGATGTTTGCAGTGTTTTTCCCTAATTTCCCTGTTTACATATATCCCATTTTCCTTGTAAAAAATATAAACCCTACCCCTCTCCCAAAAGCATCAAAAAACAAAGCACTCAAACCCTTATCTTGCTGCACCATATGCATGTGTAACCGCAACAAATTGTTGGTGAATATGTAGAGAGTTTTGTAAATTTTCCCTATTTTTCCCTGTTAATGAATGTATGCATATTCCCATATTTTTACTCTCTATACATGTATTCCCATATGCAATGATTTTTGCAAATGATATTCCAATATTCCTGATTATAAATATGTATTCCTATTCGCCATAATTGTTTGCATATTTTCCTTAAATTCCCTGTTATGTTCCTATATTCCTAATTCCTTGTAAAAAGATCCCTCCCCTAATATTTCCCTCATGTCCTTGTCCCCTTGAAACAACATAGAATTCAACACTTTTTACAGGAAGAAACAGCAGTACAGTTTGTCCACTTTGCTCCTAAACTATGTGAGAAACCGAAACTTATGAGCAAAGTGATGACCAATCATCAGCTGCAGAAATTGAGGAACAGAGGTAGCCTTGTAAGGGTGGTAAGGGTGGACATCATAAGCGAGAGGAGCCCACCTCTTTGATAGAGTTACAAGCTTATCCTATGGCAGTATCATGTTTCCAGTACATGTCTTGCTACAAATTTTGCGAGAGGATCTCTCAGATTCAGCACCACCAAGAGTTGGCCCACCTTTTTATTTTACACTTGTATGATGGACATGTCAACCTTGCAGGGGTAAACTTTAAATTGACACCCGAGGTGATCTCACAGGCTACAAGGATACGTAATGTTGGTGAGGTGTGGAATAAGCGCAAGATGTTAGATTTTGTTTACTTTGAGCCTTATGTTCGGCCACCATTCATGAGACATCTGGCAGGTGTGTTTCCATTCAGGTTTCTCAGAAGCGAGTATGCTCCCATGGTGAAGCTCATTATGCATTATTTTACTTGTGAGGGCAGATTTTCACTGGTTTACTCATATCATATTCGCCTCTTGATGCACTTCACCCGAGTGAGGATGATGAACATCCCAGTTTTCTTCTTTCAGAACATTCAGAAGATGGTGCCCACGTTGCAAAGGAAGACCCCGGCACAGTAGTACAGGAGCCTTTACCATCATGGTTTGATTCAGCTAGTAGTATTGCATCAGTTGACTCAACAGGGCATCTCATGGGAGGAGTTCATCTCTCGTGAGTTTTTCACAGTACCATCACCGCCACATCCTGAGGTTGTTCACGAGGAGGGAGGACCATCACATCAGCATGACATCCCTATTACTATACATGTCATCTCCTCACCTTAGGTCACCTATCAGAGAGGCCCAAGGGCCTTATTTGCAGCAGCTCGGCGAATACTTTCTCCACGCCAGGTGGAAGGGGTCTCGCCTTCTTCATCAGCACCGCGAGTGTTATCTCCAAACCAGGTGGAAGGGGCCTCGTTTCCGACAGCAGCACAGGTATCAGAGAGGGGAAATCAGCCCATGATTGAGGAGAGATTGTCAAGTGATCCAGTTATTGATCTTGACGCCGATTCTCCTAGCACAGAGCTCAAGGATATCATCCAAGAGCAAAGTACCGAGATTCAGTCGCTGCAAACGAAATTGTTGATGGCAAAATGGATAATCAACTATTTAGAGCAGCGAAACAAACAATTGGAGGATGAGCACAAGCTATATGAGCTGCAGAAAATTCGTGAAGACCGGGAATTGGCTCGTAGGAGACCCAGTGACTTGAGACCCATAGATCGAGAATCTATGTTTATTTGGGACAATGCTCATTTGAAAAGGCTGTTGGCTATGGCCAATCAAAATAAAAAACTGTTGAGGAATATGAAAAATCATTATTGGGCGCGGATGCACGTGTGCAAAGCAAAGATGAAAGTGCTTCAAAGGCGGTTGGCAAAGGCACTAAAACGGAGAAAAAGGCCTGATCCCCTCCGTATCTTGGCCGAGGCTTCCTTGAAGGAGCATAGCACTAAATAGCTCAGCCACAACACAAATTTCAAAAAAATTTGAGCATTTTGGGTCATTTTTGGTATTTTTTGGCAATTTACAGGTTTTTTCCCATTAACGGGTCTCACCCCCGGTGAGACCCTTCGTCCCGGCAATTCCATTTGACAAAAACTCAACATTTCCATATTTTTCATGCAAATTTACATATGCACATGGATGGAATTGAGATTTTGTGAAGTTTTGGGCCTCCAGAAAGTCAAAAAACATGCAAAATTTGACTTTCTGCCACCTTTTTGAACTGCAGAAAGCTGTCTTGGGATAATTGATTTTGGACAGAGCAAATGAACTCCAAATCCACAAATTCCAGCTGGGTTGGAAAGTAGACTCACAGACCTTTCCAACAAGCCTACTCTTGCCCAATTTGGCCACCTGAAAGTGCCCTAAACATGGCTCCAAAGGGGCGCGACATGTCAGGCAGAATTGCCTAGAAATGCATTGTACAGCCCAGAAAACGCAAATTTGACTTAGTTTGACTTTTTGAGGTGAATGATGATTCTCTTTGATGTAATTATGGTAATTTTATGACACTTTTACTCTTATGTATCTCTTCTAGAAGATTCATTCATGAAATAGGTGAAAATTAAATGAATGAATTGGTTTCCAAGTTTATAGAGGCAAGTTGTTATGATCGCCTAGTTTGTAGTGCTAAGTTTAGAAGTGGTTTAAATAGCTCCTAGGATAGTGAGCTCGACCCCTAGAGGCAGGGAAAGAGGTTATATCATCTATATTATGTACTTTCATACTC
>APFE031176410.1:9396-36363 GCA_000404065.3 Pinus taeda
AAATCAAGCTGGTAGTCTCGGTTTTGAGACCCAGTGGGAAATCTCTGTGTATATGTGTTTTATGTGTTATGCTCTCGCTTTTTTATTTTTCCTGTGATTTAGAATTCGTATGCAGGTAATTTCTGTACGGGGTTAAAACCTATGGCTCCGATGGTGGATAGTGTTACAGCACTCTGTGTGCTCCACTTGGCTCCTCTTGTGTGCTCCTCTTGGCTCCTCTAGCTCCGTTTGCTTCCTCTATGGCTCTAATGGTGGTGCTTCATGCTCTGTTAGCTCCTCTCGTCTCCATCTGCTCCTCTGGTGACTCTGTCTACCCCTGTTTGCTCTGATGGCTCTTTGCGTCCTCTGTTTGCTGTTAAACACATCCATTGCTCCTCCGATGGCTCTTGATGACTCTAATATGCCTCCTTGCTATGTGGTTCGTTCTGTAGCTCCTTTTAGTCTAATGTGGCTCCTTTGTCTTGGCATTATCTTTCAAAGACCTCCTTGCATATATGAATGCCTCTCTTGCTCTGATATCCTATAATATGCTTTGATATGCCTCCTTAGGTAACTCCTCTTTGCTTATGGCTTGGTTATCTTGATGGCCTTGCTCCTATCTCTTCATAAATCTGCTTTGCATCCCCTTGGCTTCATGTCATCCTTTAGTATCTAGAATATTGCCATATTAACATCAATGACAACCTAGGTAAACATATTGTTTATGTTAACTAAGAAAGAACTTCACACACAACTACTTCACAGGCATTGTGAGGTTGAGATGAAGATGAAAGTATACTCTCTAAAACTAGTCTAATTTAATATGCCATCATTATGGAAGGAATCCAATTTTGGGAAGAAGCTTATTCAAAGGAATAGTCATCTTTGTCAAATAGACCCAACAATCAACTAGACCTAAAATTCCACCAAGAAAATGAGAAATCGATTATCCAATCAGATATGTTAGTAAGTTGACCACACAATAGGGTTATCAACCAAGGTAGTTAGACAATTGCAACTAGCTTGCAATTGAATCTTGAGTATAAATATGTAATAGAGAAAAAGTTGGATTGTAACTATTGTTTTGGTATCTTAAGAAAGTGCATATTGTTGTTCTTCCCACTACCTTTTTCCACTTTCACATCTTCTCTATGTGTGCTATATATTGCTATATAATACTATTTATTGCTTTATCTAAGGATTCTACTCGTAAGTGCTTGTTACAAAATCTTAGATTAGAACATAGATTTCATTATCAGTAGTTTGTAAACCTAAGTGTTCAAGATGATGCAAAAGTAAACGGTCATCCTAGAAGAGATACACAAATGGTGGGGGTGTGTTGTGGCCTTAACACTCCCATAAGTTTTCAAACCTATTATGAAGACCCTCCATATAAATTTTGGTCAAATCACTCCTTTAATACTCTAGTTTTGTTCATTTTGCGAGATTTTCTATTTTCTTAGATTTTCGTTTTGACTGCTTCATTATGTGCATTTTGGCACAAGATTTCCAATGGTTCAATTTTCATTTCATTTTAACTTATGTTTTGGAAATGAGACTTAGTCAAAGTTTGATCAAATTTTACCACCTAAACTTAAATAATATAAAAAAAATAATTTTTAACTTCTATTTTATAACTTAAATTAATTTAAAAATATTTAAATATAATTATTTAATTAATTTCAATCAATCAAATTAAATAACTTAATTAACTTATAAATAGTATTTTTAATTAAATAATTTATTATTATTATTAATATTTATTAAAAAACGACCACAACCGAGAACTTGTAAATACATATACAAATTTATAGTAAAAAATATATTAAAATCTATATTATAAATATAATATAATAGATATATGATAAATATTCAAATATTAAAATAAAAGTAAAAACAAATCTAATTATTATATCATCTTGTTCAGAACACTTTAAAGGTTAAATGTTTTCCATTTTTACATATCTCTCCTTAATCAACCACATGATGGCATGGGAGAATCCAAAAAGTGAGTTGGAGGATTAATATTAATAATGAGAGAGAATCCAAAAAGTGAGTTGGAGGCTTAACATTTATAATGATAGGGTTTTATAAATATATTATAAAGTTAGTAGAGAAGGGTCTCACTCTCCACTCTAGCCCCATTCATCCACTTCACCTTCCCCTCCATAAACGCCACTCTTTATTTAAGAGAAACCTTTCTCTTCTCTTTTCTTTTTTATATTTATTTTATTGAATTAATTGTTTATTACTTTTTCTTTTTTTCTGCTGTGTAGATCTAGAGATAGTAGAAAGTCAGCCTTCAACCTGTTGGGTTTTACCTTCTATATGTCCATTAGAAGTCTATTATGACCTGTCTGTCTTTTATTTGAGAGCAGTCACATGAGTCACAGTTAAAGAATGTGTTAGCCAGATATAAGAGAATGTTGAATCTATCCAGATGATCTCTCTTCTGAATCCAAAGAAACTACAAGAAGAGGCTCAGAGACATGGTACTTCATACTTACATCTTGGTTGTATAAGGGTGGGAATCAATGCCTTAACTCATAGAGGATTGAACACTTGTGTCTTAGCAACAATCAAGGATTTAACTCACAACAAATATACATACTCCCTAATCAGAGGTATTGTTGCTCCCTTGTAAAACAGTCCAGTTTCGTTTGGATGTCATCCTAACTTTTCTATATTTGTCTTTGATGAACATATCAAAGATATCCTGCAATTGCAGATCAAAACCAGCGGGTTTGACATGAAAATGAAAAGAAAAAATATTGTAGTACATAATAGAGGATGTTTTAGACATACAAATACTCTCTATCCTGCCATCCTACATACACCTAGCCAAGAATCTAATTCAAGTACTCTTTTTATAACCGATGCTCATAACCAGAAAATTGAGCATCAGACTATCAAATTGGAAGATTTGAGTTTTCTAGAAAATTGGTTGGTTGACCTACCGCAATCTCAGAAGATTCACAACATCACAACTGCTTAGATCTAGAAAGGACCCTCCACAACTACTCTATCTTTTGCTAGAATGTCTAATATTGACAGAAAACGAATTCAATAAATTTGTACAACTTTAAAATACCATGTTGACCATCCACCATTTGTAAATACTCCACAACTACCTGCAATTTGTTTACATGTTGATTTATTTGAGCTCGCCCAAATGTTACAATTTCCATGTTTATAAGTCAAGTGTCCTCCCTGCAAATCACTAGTCCATCACAGTCCCTTGCTGAACTAGTAATGCATCACAACCATAATCCTAGGACTAGTTAAGCTCCTCCTACCACTTCTGCAGATTCCTACTCAAATCCTAAATGTGCCGATATACCATTTCCTCATGATACTATCATGATGATACATAAGTTACATTCCCTTGAAAATTAAGATCCACAGCTTACTGAAATGTTTAGTAAGATGCGTCCTCTTGGAACTCAATGATATGGCTTAGGATATATTTAACAACTTGACACTCTAATTCTTTCGTCAAGATTCCAAAACTTTGTTCCTTGAAATTGCAAAAATCCATCAAAACCAGAGATGTATAAATTTTTCTCTCTTTTGGATGGATGCCCAAAAATTAGAATTCATGCCAAATGGATGAAAAATATTCTAAATTGGGATCTATATACTCACTCTAAGGCCCAGGAATTTGGTCTTAGTACAACTATTCAAGAGGAAAATACACTTTCTCTGCAATGGAAAGACTTCATGGATAACACCAACTCATGGATCTCCTTTTATACCTGGAGGAAATTAGGAAACCAAACAGAAGTACAAATGACAAATGCATAATCCTCATCTACACAGAAACATTCTTGGACAACTTACCATGGAAGCAAGCTAGAAACCAGTAGTACTTTCCCTCCATTCAAGGGAATTGTGCTAGGAGAAGCAACAAACACTGCCAAAGCCATTTCTTTAGTGTCAAAAGATGACTCAGCCCTAGGAATAGATGGAAGGATACATAAAGCTATTGAACAGATCAACTGGACAAACTCTGCAATTAAGGGGCTTGAAATTAATATGGCTAAAACCATTGAGCAAAAGGAATTCTTTGATGCTATACAAGTTTATGTAAATATTGTAAATAAGAATTTGAATGATATGAATTTTTCAGTTTTAGTTTTGAAAGGGTTTGTCAAGGAATCTTCAGTACAGATAAAAGAAATGGATAAAAGAATGGATCCATGATTCAAATCCACTCAAGATTTCATAGGATAACTTTATGAAGATTTTGACAAGCTCACTATAGCTCCTAAAGATAAAAACATCCCCATTTCCATGTTTTTCAGCCATCATGTGCCCATCCAGCATTCAAAGAAATCTGTAGAGAAATTCCTTCTTCTCTTCCCCAAGGAAACACTTGAAGAACAAACTAAGTCTCCTAAAAAGTCTATTTCTTCATTCCTAGAAGACATATCCAAGGAAGAAAAAGCTGACTCCTCGAGTCACCATATTTTCCCCATCTATGAACCATTATCTAGCCAATACATCAGATATCTAGCTCTTGATTCTCACTGGAAAAGGAAAACTCCCTGAGACACATACTTTTCAGTCTAGCTCCTATAAAGAATGGAATATAGATGGACTAAGTGTTCCTCAAATCAGACAAATAATTGATTAGATGTATATTGAATACAAACTAATCTGTATGAGGGGATATTATGAAGTTGAATCATGTAAAACTGACATACAATGTTTCAACATCACCTTACAAAGATGGTGGGAAGTAGAGTCTTCTCCTACTCTAATTGATAAAATGGAAGCAGAAGTAGTCAAAGATGAAGGAGGAGATAATAATCCATAAGGAGGATGGACATCCCCAAATTAACATGATAGGAGCTTTAACCTCATTCATCCTCGAACAGTAGTGTGGAGCAACTGTTGAAATTGCCAATAAATATGATGAATCTAATGAATCTAAATGAAGAAACATGTCACAACATGAAGGCTTTTACAGAGATTGGACTCAAAGAATCTACGAGGTCAAAGAAAGCAAAAACACTTTATGGAAACAAGTCTACTTAGTAGCACTTCCATCTAAATTTGTAGAATATATCCAAAGGTAGGAATTTTTTCAAACATTTTTTGACACATACACATGGGGAGAAATTTATTGTAGCATCACAAAAACATTGGTAGGCTTATGTACTATCATGAAAGTAAATAAGTCTCTACAAAAATTATCTAGACTACCCGATAGTAAGTCTATTTGCAACAAATATGGATTGTCAATTGATGATCCAATTGTACAAAAAAGAAAGATCAGAAAAAATTTGAAGAGAAGACAAAAACAACCAACTAGTAATCGTCTCGTGAAAACAAGAAAACATTCCAGAAAAGGGTATTACAAGACCATGCCCAATACACATTATTTTTTTCCAAATGATATTCACCTACAATCACATAGGAAACAAATGTTCACCTCTTGGCTATGCGGGGAAAATGGACATACAACAAATAAGTGTCCTAAGGGAAGAGAATCCAGAACAAAAAGAGGCAAAAAGTCATAAGAACAATTCCTTAAAAGAACTCAAAGACATGTAAGAAGACCAAAAGTTCAATTCAAAGAAGAGGTACACTTGATGAAACAAGATTGTTGTAGTTCACCAAAATCAACTGAGTCTAGCAATTCAAACTCAGATTATAGTGATGAACATATAAACATGCATATACAAGAGTGTGATTTCACATACACTGATGAATGTCATTGCAACCTCTCTAAAATTGAATCAAATTCTGATTCTGAAGAACAAGTTGAAAGAGCCACACAAAAAGAAAAGGTGTGTATGGCACATACCATAGATGATGAATCTAAAGTATTGTCCAGCATCAAAATCCTTGGAGAAGGAGAAATGAAAGAAAAACTCCTAGAAACATTCCTACAAACCATACATAAAGGCACCGACAGCTCTTCAAAAGGTACCATCTCTAAAGCTTTGTTTGTAAATGCCCCTTACGAAAAGAATACAAAGTTTTTTCAAAGAAACCAACAACATGCCAAGCCGAGGTCCTTGACCCTGGGGGAAGTTAGCCATGAAATTCATCATTTGAAGAAATAAATTGTTGATATCAAAACAAGAATTTCAAAAATGGAAAAAGAGAAAGAAATAGAGCAAGAAGACTATCTGATAAATCCCAATGTAGAGATCTATGAAGGGAAACAACATGAAAATTTGGGATTTGGGAATATGAAAATAATGACCATCCAGTATCAACAACATCATGTGTTGTGAAAAATAGATATCCAAGGGGAAATATTCACAGTAAAAACATTAATAGACTCAGGAGCAGATATTAATTTTTTGAACAAAAAACTAATCCGTGCAAAATTATGGAAAACTATACACTGGAAAGTTACTAGAGTAGGAACACAAGAATTCAAATATGAAGTTCCTAAAGCCAAAATCTGTTTCTCAAACTACTGTTTGAATGTAAAATTTGTAGTTGGAAACATTCCCATAGATTGTATCTTAGGAAATTTTTTCCTAGCTTCCGTTGAGCCACATTGGTCATCCATATTACCAAATGGTAAGGTTGGTTATTTCATATATTTCCCCAATAATAAAGGATTTATGCAGACTATTACTCTACCATTTATCTCAACACCAAGGATCTCTACAATGGTCCAAACCATGCAAGAAGTAAGTTTGACAGCACAAAAGATAGAAGAAATGAAATATTTCAAAAACTCCTTAAGGATAAAAGAACAACTCCAATCCAACATGTTGGCTTATGGGGGCCTAACCCAAGTTCGAAGTTATTTATCCAAACAAATCCCTACACTACTGGCCCTTTCGGCATCAGCCCGCGGAGTGCGCACTGAAGTCTCACCCAAAGCAGTATGGGGGGATGCTAGAACCAAGTTTCTGCACCCTCGAGATGTGTGTGGTGTCGATTTAGTCCAACTATGCATACCTTCACACATGTTACATCACGCACTTGTTCCAACCTTCAATACCTTCACGATCTATTATAATCATCTTTCGCACAACCCTAACCAGGGGTTAAGATGCTTTTGTGCTGCTAGGGCAGTGAATTGTACTATTTCCCCAAACTACACCGCATATCTTACTTATCTTCTTAGCAGATCTTTGTTAACTTCACGTAAACAAATATTCTATCTTTCATTCACTTAATAAATACAATTATACACATTCGCACATCATATAAATAGTAGAATTGCAATTTATACCCAATATATTCAATACATAAAACAGAAAATAAATACACAGAATTGATACGAAAATTCTCTTTATTAATACTTCCAACTCTTACAGACTCGACTCACCCTGTGCACTCAGCTGCAGGGTTCCGTGCACTCAGCTGTAGACTACTAGGCCTCTGCACACTCAGCTACAGAGCCTTCTCCTACTCTATGACCCAAAACTAGACTTTACTCCATAGATATGACTCAATTCTTCATCCTTCTCCTGATCATTAGATTAATTGGATGCCTTAACTACTTAGAGCCTCACTCTATTTATACAATCCCATGGCCTGTGGACCATGGGTAGGTCTCGACAGCCAAAATTACATTAACAAAATTGAGGGCAGACAACCCTATGAATCTTTTACAATCTACGCACTCCGCGCCCACAAAATGCGGAGTTTTTACATTGTAGTTACAATTTTTGACCAAAATCTGGGCTTTAAGCCCCAAAATATCCCTTGGGGGATCCCGCACCAACGGCCTCCCAACACAAACATCGTGACTCACCGTTGTGTCACTTTGTCGGTGTAGAGATCTTTGTGCGAAGACCTCCCAATTCTGCCTGGATTAATGGATGATCAGAAGTGCATTGAGCGGCTACCTATTGTACTTCCTCTACGTGTTGCTCAGTGACCACTGTGGCTAAATCGCCGCCCTAAACCTTTTCCTATGTTGCTTGCAACTGCGCGAGCTTTGCTTCAATTGAGGTTGTAATGATATACACCTCCTGAATCCACGACTGTAAGCTTGCCTTCAAAACTGCTTCCTTATGGCGAACATCATCTACTTGTTCCTTGAGTGCTTTTTCCTGCTGCATCCCCGTGAGCCTTTGTGTAAGGGAAACCATCTGCACAGTCCTTTTTACTTCTTCATATTTCTACTATAGCTCGCGCGCCTCAGTATCTAGGCACTGTATGTCTGATTCCTCATGCAGGGTAGTGAGAACCTCAAACGACTGCTCGAACAACTTTGTGTAGTTTGTCACTGCACCATAAACCTCCGCTATTGTTGCTGTAATTGCGATGGCGCACTGTTCCTTAACCTTCGGTGGAGTTGAAGGCTATGCCTTCAATTGTAGTTTAGCTATCTGAAGGTTCAGCTCCATCTGAACCCTGGCCATTTCTTCCTTTGCCTTGCGCACCCTTGCTGCTAATTTCTAGACGCACGCCTCCACTGGTTCTTCTGCTTGGATGGCCAACTTCGAGACCATCTAGCAGGCTTCCTCTACCACCTACACGATTTTTCTATTCTACGCCACTACCTCGTCGCACTATAGGCTCAGTTGTTCAATGTTGATACGCTGCTTGCTAATTACCTGGAGTGCGCTACCATCCTCAGATCATAGTTATGCAGTGATTCGATCCTGCAGAACATAGAGCATCTCTCGAGGGAGCGCAACCACAAGTAACCCGATTCTCTTCAACCCGCTGACCATAGGCTTGTCGGCCTCATTTTCTGTAATGAGTGCAGCGCTATGGTGTTGGTCATCCGGGTGCGCAACAGTTCCTCGGTCATAGACGTGCCTACTGCAAGGCTGGTTGACATAGTTCCAACATGTGGAGTGCGCACCTGCAACTCCCGTATCTGTTCCGGGAGGGTCACCAACACCGTCTGGTGTTCCTCCTCGAACTGCTGGAGGGCCTCTGTGGTGACGTCCCTCACCATCTCACCAATGTCATGTAGATCCTCGTCAGTGAGGGTGATCAGGTTGAAAGAAGTATTTGAAGCCTTTGACTTCTTTCGCGGCCCTACCTACTCTCTGGGGTGTGGACGTTTTAACTGGGTGGATGCTATTTGTGGGTTTGCACCACCTTGCTTTGTATAAGTCTCTGGCTCTGGCGAAGGTGACCTTTGTCCTTCGCACTCTTCCTCTGTTGCCTTTTATTGCTCTTTCGCTAAATTCGCAGCGTCACGTGCCGCTTAGGCCTTAGCTACTGTCGCTTCATTTTTGTGCTTTTCTACCAACTTTAAAGTAAAAATACATCAATATTATTTTCCTTATTACCCAATGTTTTAAAGTAAAAACATAAACTATATGAAAATTATGCATATATATATACTTTTTTCCACTAGTCAACGAAAAAGCATCTAAATGCCTTTAATATTGTGGTGAGCCAGTTGTTATATGTTGGTATTAAAATTTTAGATGAAGATATCTACATCATTTTATTGTGTTCTCTACTATATTCGTGGGATAGTCTAGTTGTTGCAATAGGTAGCAAAACAACTACCTTGAAGTTTGATGAAATAGTCTCATCCTTATTGTCGAAGGAGATGAGATGGAAAAATATGGAGTTCCAGAATGGAGATGCCTTGTCTGTACAAGGATGGTCGCAGAATAGAAACAAAAAGAAGTCCTTGAATGGGAGATCTAAATCTAGAGGAAGATCTAAATGTCCAGGAAAACATGTAAAGGTGTTGGAAATGCGGAAAGGAAGGGAACTTCAAAAAGGGCTATAGATATAAAGCTCCCAAGAAAGGAAAAGGATCTGATGATGCTCCTTATGCAAAGGTGAAAACCACCTCAGATGAAGTTGGGGATGTGTACTTGGCTTCCTCTTCAAGTACACATGTAGATCATGAGGCATGGTTGATTTACTCAGGTGCATCCTTTCACTTGACTCCCCATAGGGAGTGGTTCTGTGAGTATGAGAAATATGATGGTGGTGATGTCCTCTTAGGGGATGAGAGGAAGGCTAGAGTCATCAAACGTTGAAAAATCAAGATGAATTTGCAAGGTGGAAGGATTAGAACACTTCCTGGTGTTCTACATATTCCTGCATTGGCCAAAAATCTGATTTCTATAAGCAAGATGGATGATGCAGGTGTAAAAACAATGTTGGATAAAGATACCTGCAAGATGGTTCGGGGATCACTGGCATTGATGTGGGCAATTCAAATTGGGACTCTATACAATCTTTTGGGTAGCATTGTTATTGATGGGTGAAACAATTATGTGGTTCCTAAAAGTAGAGAAGAAAATCTAGTGGTCTCTGGAGAAAAGACCATGCTATGGAATCAAAGGTTTCGACATATTGGAGAGAAGGGCCTTTGAATACTTCATGGTAATGGTATGGTAGAGTGTATGTCTAATTTATCTCTGGATTTCGATTTCTGTGAGCATTGTGTATATGGGAAGAAAAATTGGGTGAGTTTCCCCTCTAGTGCTAAGAGGGCGAAAGGGATATTAGAGCTTTCACAGAGTGATGTGTTTAGACATGTGTCGGTTCTATAACTGGGTAAGTCTATGTATTATGTATAATTTATAGATGACTTCTCAAGGAATACATGGGTATATTTCCTCAGGAATAAATCTAAAGTCTTCGATAGGTTTAAATAATTTAAGGCTCTGGTGGAAAACCAGACAGAGAAGAAGATAAAGGTCCTAAGGATAGATAATGGTGGAGTGTTCTGCATGAAGGAATTTTAAGAGTTTTGTAAGAAGTGTGGTATAGCACGGAAAAAGAATACTCCATACACACCTCAGAAAAATAGAATTGCAAAAAGAATGAAGAAGACGTTGATGGAAAAGGAAACTAGCATGCTCAGTGGTGTCAGGTTAGGACAAGAATTTTGGGCAGAGGCTGTGGAGGCTGCATGTTACCTGGTTAATAGATCATCTTCATTAGTGTTGGAGGATAAGACCCCACATGAGGTATGGACTGGTAAGAAATCCTCTCTTTCACATTTGATGGTATTTGGTTGTGATGCATATGTACATGTTTCGAAGGAGAAAAGAACCAAGTTGGATATTAAATCTAAAAGGTGCAGCTTTATTAGGTATAAGGATGGTTTAAAAGGTTATAAGCTTTGGAACCTAGAAACAAGGAAGGTTGTGTACAACCAAGATGTGGTGTTTAGAGAGGTGAAAGATGTTATTAAACATGGATTCCTACCAATGGAAGATAAGAAGATAGAGTTTGAGCTAAAGGAGGAAGAATCAAACTCTGCAATAGAAGAGTAATCAAAAGATGAAGAGCCACAAACTCCAGCTATGAGAAGATCAGTTCGAGGAAGAAGGCAGCTAGAAAGGTATAGTCCATCTACTTTCTATTCAAAATTTTCTTTATCTATTACTGATGATGATCCCAGAACTGTCAGGGAGGCAGTAGATTCAGAGGATGACAAACTATGGAAAGAGGCCATGGTTGATGAAATGGAATATTTGGACAAAAATGAGGCTTCGGATCTAGTGGAGTTGTCAACTGGAAGGAAACCCATTGGAAGAAAATCAGTGTTTAAGAAGAACATGAATGCAGAAGGCAAGGTGGAGAAATACAAAGCTTGGTTGGTAGCGAAAGGTTATTTCCAGGTTTCGGGAATTGATTTTGGTGATATTTTTTCTCCTGTTGCAAATGTAGCTTCTATTAGATTACTTATATTTGTTGCTATGCTTTTTATATTGAGGTAGAATAGATGGATGTGAAGAAAACATTTCTTCGCAGAGATATGGAAGAAGAGATATACATGAATCAACCTAAAGGTTTTGCAGTGAAGGGAAAGAAAGAACTGGTATGTAGGTTAAAAAAGTCTTTGTATGGGTTAAAAAATCACCAAGGATGTGGTATCATAAATTTGATACATTTATATAGGCACTTGGCTTAACCAGAAGCAAAGTGGATCAATGTATGTATTTTAAATTAATTGGTGACCATGTTATTTATTTGGTCTTGTATGTGGACGATATGTTGCTGATTGGAAATGAAAAATAAATTATCCAAGAATTGAAGACCCAATGGTTCTCCTAATTCAACATGAAATATCTTGGTGTTGCAAACTATATTTTTGGCATGGAAATTAAACAAGATCAGGAAAAGAGGAAGCTCTGGTTAAACCAGAGGAAGCATGTCGAGACAATACTATAGAGGTTTAACATGGAGGATAGTAAATCAGTGAAGGTTCCTATTCTTGTAGGTGTAAATTTATATGTTGAACAATGTCCCAAGGCACAAGAAGAGGAAGAGGACATGTCCCGTGTTCCATATGCAAGTGCAGTTAGTAACCTGATTATGCAGTGGTCTATACTAGACCAGACATTGCACATGCAGTGGGAGTATTGAGCAGGTTTATGTCAAAACTAGGGAAGGAGCATAGGACAACACTGAAACAAGTTTTCAGGTGTTTGCATTGCACTAGGGATTATGGCTTATGCTACCAAGGAAGACCAGGATTGGATAGAGTTTTCAAAATCCATGGCTTTGTTGATGCAGACTGAGCTCAAGCTCTAGATCAAAGATGATCTACAAGTGGGTATGTGTTTAACCTATTTGGAGGTGCAGTCAGTTTGATGAGAAAGAGATAGTTTGTAGTGGCACTTTCAACTACAGAGGCAGAATACATGGTAGCCACTCATGCAAGCAAGGAAGTAGTTTGGCTGTAGATATTGTGTTCAAGTATGGGATTAGTATAGTAAGCTATAAGGACAGAATCTGACAACCAAAGTTCAATTTTCTTGGCAAAGAATCCTTCTTATCATTCAAAGACAAAGAACATTGATGTTCAGTATCACTTTGTGAGGGACATGGTTCAGGAAAAAAAGGTGTTGCTGGTAAAGGTGGACACTTTGAAGAATGTTGCAGATGCATTGACGAAGTCTGTGAGCATTGCAAAGTTTTCTTGGTGTAGAGAAACAATGGGCGTTGTAGGGTTGGACCAATTACTAAGCTCTCGTGTGACCCTTTGTGTGGAAAGGAAACAACAAGTGGGAGAATGTTGTGTGTGTGTTATATTCTTTCCACGTCCCTATATTAGTTGGGAGGACCCACCTATGGTTTCGTGTATGGGTTTTGCACATGGTTTTGGGCATGATGGTTTTTTGCCCATGGTATTTGTAGATTTGATCAAGGGAACTACAACTATGTTCTAATCCAGGGTTAATGGATTGTGGTTTATGAATGCTTGGGCATGTATATATATGTATTGTAACATTGAAAGGAACATAATAATGAAAAATCAATTTAGTAGTCTCAGTTTTGGGATCTAGGGGAAATATATGGGTATTTGTTTTGTATTCTCGTCATTGTATATTTTATGTTTTTAAGAATTCATTTGCAAGTAATTTTTGTATAGGTTTTAAACCTACAAAACAAAAATCTTAAAAGATTAAATGATCATGATACAAATGTTGTACCAGTGAGACCAGAGGGTCTACCAAGGCATAGGCATCGTGGAAGAGAGGAGGAGAGAGAATCAACTGAAAGAGTTCCTCTTCAGATATTTCTTCATATAGTAAATTAATAAAGGTATTGTACTCAACCATATTATTAGAAGCATGACCAATACATATTCCTCTTGAGACTAATAACTGACCAGATGGATAATATATTACCCAAGTGGTGAAAGCTAAATTATGTGTATTCCTACTAACATCATCAATGAATCCTAAATACATCAAATCATCCATAGAAACCTACCAAAGGAGATAAAAAATATCATCATCACCATGACACTCATAGACATAAATAAAAGACTATGTATAATATCTATAAAACAAAGAAAATTCTAGGCAAGAGCCTAAGCATAATACTTCTAGAGATAGAGCCCATTTATGGGCTCCGACAACATATTTCCTTGAAATTCAACTAATTCATATAAATCCTTTTTTAAGACCTTTTTAATGATATAAGGACCATACCGAATAGGTTTAAACTTTCCTGCTCCCAAGATGTCTTTATCTTGCTCATAGACCAAAACAAGGTCACCTTCAAAGAAAACCCTAGGTTGTATAGTCTTATCATACTGGGATTTTACACTTTTCTTATGAGCTTTGTTCATTGTGGCTGCATCCCAACGTCTCTTATCGATATGTTCCAAATGATTGAGGCATTATTCAAGACCTGAAGTGTTTGGAGGAAGTTGGACTATAATTTGAGAGATGGAATCTCACATTCTATAGGAAAAATTGATTCCAACTCGTAAACCAGTTGAAAAGGAATTAAACTTGTAGAGGTCTTTATAGACACTCAGTATTCCCAAAGAGCAGGATATAACATGATGTGCCAATTGGACTTAGCCTGATTTATCATCCTTTGCAGAATGGAATTAAGCGATTTATTGATAGCTTCTATTTGTCCATTTGCTTGAGGATAATATGGAGACAAATTCTCTTTGCCGAAATCCCAACTTTGAAGCCAACACCGGCATCATATTATTTTGGAAGTGACTTCCATGATCAATGACAATCTCTTTAATAATACCGAAGTGTGAAATGATTTGATTGAATAGGAAAAGATATGTTGTATCACTGTCATTATTGAAAGTAGGCATAGCTTCAACCCACTTGGTGAAGTAGTCTACTGCTACGATGATATGCTTGTGGCCCTTAGCCAAAGCCGGCTGAAAATTAGTAAAATAAATACCCCACTTGGTAAATGAACCGAAAGTGACAACATGAAAAAGTAGAGCTGGATACGCTTACATTTTCTGAGTATACACTTGACAAGGATGTCATTTCTTGACCGCTTCAATACAATCTTTGAAAATCGAGGGCCAAAAATAGCTTGCACGCAATATTTTTTTGGGATTTAGCAAGCCCAAATATATGTCCTCCACAAGCTCCACTATGGTAGTCATTCAAAATTGACTCAACTTATTCTAAGGTTAAATAACGTCTAAGGATTGAGTTAATCCCTCGACGATATAGAGTATCACCAATGATAAGATAATTTTTTTCTAGGTGACGTAACTTCAAATGTTCATCCTTAGGAAAATACTGAGAGAACTTGGAAGTCTGGAGATATATAATTATATCTGCATACCAAGGATCTTGTGAAGAGATAAGAAAAATATGCTCATTAAGGAATGATTCTTCATAAACAACATCTCCTTCACAAGGAAATTATGAGATCAATTCTACAAAGAACAAATATTTATTTGACTTAGCTGACATAAAATCGAGATAAAAATTTTGAAAAATGACAATCCATTTATTATATTTTCCCCCAATCACTTTCCTACTAAGAAAAAATTGAAATGGGTTGGTGTCAGACAATACAAAGGTTTTCCTGAGCAGAATGTAATGGCGGAGTCACTAGACAACATGAACAACTACTAAAGCCAATTTCCCTACATGAGAATACCTAATTTTAGGACCAACTAAGCCATAACTTAGATAATAAATCACATGCTCCTTAAAGGCATTGTCTTCTTGAACTGGAACCTTAACAATGGTTGATTCTGCTATTGCAAGATACAAGAGGAAATATCTACTATATTCAAGTGGACTCAGAAGAGGAGCAGAGGTCACTTCCTTTTTCAAAGCATTGAAGGAGGGTTGAGAAAAATCATCCCAAATAAATGGGACTCCTTTCTTGATAAAACGCATAAACCCTTTTGTGATCTCACCATAATTTACGATAAATATCCTTAAAATTTGGTTTTTCCTTGGAGACTCGGAAGTTGAAAGATACTCGATGGGGGAGGCAACTGAAGTATTGTCTCAACCTTGAAGGGATCTACATGAATACCTTCATTAGACATGACGAATCTTAATAACCAACCAGATGTAACGGCGAAAACACACTTATTTGGGTTCAAATCGATTTTGTAATAACAACATATTTCAAAGACTAAATGAAGGTGCTATGGATGTTCCACTCTCTTGCAAGAGTGAGCATCTAGATCATCAAAGTATGGTTCAATTATATGCTTGATGTCATGGAAAGAATAGCGCATGACCCGCTGAAAGGTAATCCCAACATTTCTCAAGCCAAAAGGAATTTTCCTGTATGCAAACGTACCCGAGGGGGAAAATAAATTTTGTCTTATATTGGTCCTTAGGGAAATTGTTAGTTGATAATATCCAGATAATTTGTCCATGAAGGAGAATATTTCATTTCCAGCACACGCCTCGATGATTTGATCGATAAACAGAGTGGGGAAATTATCTTTACGACAAGATTTTTTCAAATCCCTAAAATCAATGAACACATATATTTTTCCTTTCTTTTTATCAACAGGGATTGGATTTGAAACCCATTCAATCAAAGGAATAGGGTAGATGAAACCTGGCCTAAGCAGCTTCTCTACCTCAACTTTAATAGTTTCAAGTTTCCTAGGATTAACTAGTTGAAGCTTTTTCCATATAGGCTTTGCATTTTCGTAGGTCTTGATCTCATGTTGAACTATCGAAGGATCGTTTCCAAACATTTCTTCATAAGACCAAGTGAACACATATAGAAATTATTTTAGGAGATTGATATATATTTTGATTTCTTTAGGAAAACACTGAGCTCTAATGAAGATATTCTCAATAACATTAGGATTCTTGGAAATGTTCACTAGAATGGTTTTCGAAATTCTAGACATGTTACCTTCGACATAAATATGTGATGGAGCTAAAGTGTTGTGGACATTTCCACTAAAGGAAGGACTATACAAGTTTTATTCAACTTCACACAAGTTAGGGAGGAAATAGGACTAATGATGCAAGTAATCCTATGGTCTTTCCACACCATTCATTGCTTCTAGAATTGCCTCATTAGATAGTAAAACAATATCGAGCCAATCTATAGCCAAAGTAGAATCAACTATCCAGACCGGAGCCACATCCCCATCTTCATCCTCTAAAGGGAGAGGGATGGGATCAGAATTTGTAGAATTCACAATATATTGATACACAATTTTTGCTGCAGATATTGGATAAGCCATTTCACATACTTTCCCCTCTTCTAATGTGGCAGTAGGAGGGGGCAAGGGCTAAGGATTAGAAAAATATGAGTTCTAAAAGAACCACATTGAGGAATAATCTTGGAATATGAAATGGAATTGACATGAGAAATATGAGATGGAATATCAAAAGCTCCCATCAAAGAAGAATACATTCCAACTGCTATATTCTCAACAAGATGCTTGGTATTCTTTACCAAGGGAACAGTGGATTCAAAAGATGCATTGGGATGGTTAGGACAATAAGCTAACTGATCAAGCATAGAAATTCTCCCTTCATGAAGGAAGCATAAGATGTGAAATAAGGATGAGACAATGGCATCCATTGCATAAACCCTGTTGCGACCCAACAAAAGATTGTAATTAAGATTAACATTTACTATCTCTACTTCCACATTAGCGAACTTACCCCTATACAAATAGGGAACAAAGGTAGAATTCCATAGGGACTATGAGAATGACCATCGAATGTAGTTAAGATAATAGGAGAGGGAACAACTTTAGGTGAACCAATAGCCTTCCAACATGACATAGACATGATGCATGTGGAATCCCCTTCATCAACTACAATTTGAAAGATGGTCTTCTTTCGATATGTAGATTTGACCTATAAATCCATGTGATGAGTGTTGGGTTGTGTTATATTCTTTCCACATAGTTAACAGGGGGTTTGAGGGGTACTCGTAACCCCACTTTATGGGGTTCGGGGCAGCACCCCGGAAAATTTTGGTTTTGGACCCTATGTTTAGGTTGGGCGGACCCACCTATGGTTTTGTGCATGATTTTTCGCACATGTTTTTTTGGACGCGATGGTTTTCGGTCCATGGTTTTGGACGCGATGGTTTTCGGTCCATGGTATTGGATGCTTCGGCATGTATAAATATGTATTGTAACATTGAAAGGAACATAATGAAAAATCAAGCTGGTAGTCCCGGTTTTGGGATCCAGGGGAAAATCTCTGTGCATATGTGTTTTTTATGTGTTATGCTCTCGCATTGTTTATTTTTCTGTGATTTAGAATTCGTATGCAGGTAATTTCTCTACGGGGTTAAAACCTACAATGAGGGAGTCTAGTCTTAACATTTGACATATCAAATTTGACTACCATAGAATTATTTGTGTCTACTGCTCTAATCGCAGTGAGAAAATCACTCCTTTGTGTAGGAAATTTGACTACTTCTAAAGTGGACATGGCATAGGGGATATGAGCTAAATATTCAACAATAGAGTAGTTCTGATCATCCCTCACATTGGGATTATAGGTCAAAAGTTTTGAGGATCCTTTCAATATTTGAGGTATAGGCTCTACTGCGGGCCTCTCAATATGTAGAGGTTCTGAGGTATCAGAAGCAGTGTTATATTTAAAAGGATCGACCTCTCCATAATCATGAGCTCTCATTTAAATATCAACGTGAGAATTAACCATATATACATTCGATGTAGACTCCCCATCCTGGTTTCCCCCTAAACAGGTTATAGCACTAGCATCTGTGCCAGCAAATAATTACTGTCATTCGGGAAAAGGGTTAGTAGGCACAACCTAGGAACTAGAAGAACCTTTCTGAGCTAACAAACACTGCACATCTTGAATCTTTTGGCAAAGATGGCTAAGGTGATCCCCGCTGCATAACTTACATGGTAACTTGACCTTCATCTTAGATTCATTGTTTCCCTCACAATTGTCATCACTAGGTTTATTAGAATTTCCCTTCCCTCTCTTATCTTTTTTCTTCCCATGTCCCTTCTTCTTCCTATCATATTTTTTATTTCCTTTTGGATTTGCGTACTGGAAAATGTTAACTGGTAAAGGTTGAGAAGGAGAAGACACTGACGACATGGTTTATATTGTAGAAGGAGATTGTAAAGACAATTGTTGTAACTGATTCAACAAACTATATGTATTACTATCATTTGGTGAGGTTGATTTTCGACCTAGGAGCATGAGGCAAGATATTATAAAGAACTCCTGACTGGGAGTAGTTGAGCTCTAATTGCTGGGCTCTAAAGATAACTTGTTCTTCAATGAACACCCCAGAAAGTGACACATCCTTAGAAGTATCTAGTTGCATTGATTTGAAAAAAGATTCCAGAAGGAATTTATCAGTGATATAGGCCTTAGTCATTCTCTTCCTTTTGTGCCACTCTTGGATGTGTTTAGAAATATGTGTATCCTTTTCCTATCAAAATTGTCAAGAAGCTTAGTTCTGGTGTCATAACAAACAAGAAACTGAAAATGGTTTATAAGCATTGTGGATAAATCATGAAATGTAGAAAACATACCCCCCCTTAACTCAATGTACCATTTAGCCACATTCCCAGTTAAAGTGCATTGGAATAATCCCAACCTAATTGAATCATCAATCAGGGAGTGAGAGGAGCACCATAAATGGAAAGTGGTTATATGGTTGGTCGAATCCTCACAAGACTTTCCTTCAAATTTAGGAATATCGGATGGAAGGTTAGTAAGGACTGGAGGCCAAGATGATTTATAACAGATCAAATCATTCATTAATTTCGAAAGATTTGGAAAATTAAGCATTTCCAGGAATGGTAATCATGGAGGAATAAGATAATTCCAAGTGGAATTTCCAATGTTCGAAAAAGGAGTATCCTCGATTTGGAGTGGCACCAGGCTTCCATGGTTTACTTATATAAATACTTGAACCATAAGTAAAACATTGTGGTCCAAGGGTATATGAAGGATATCCACCCCCTATTGCAGGGTTACTTGTCATAGGGAGACTTCCTCGTAGTGGAACATTATATGAAGGGGAAATCCCATGATAAGGATTCCATGCACTAGCCAAAGGAGGAAAAAATTGTGAAGTACTAGAAGTAGGGAAGGGAATACTTCCCTATTGACGAAATAAATGCGAAAATTTCACTGACCCAAAACCATTGAAGGATGTGCCAAACCTTGGTTTTCTTGAAAAGGATTAATGTTTTAAGTGGTCAGAGAAAGGCATTGATCCTAAGTTCAACGATGGATTGGAAGGAGGAACATGTCCACTTCCAAATTGAAAACCTTGTAAAGGCATTGAACCAGTAGCCATTGAAGTTATAGATGTAGAAGACATAGAGGGTAAAGTAGAAGATACAGAGGGAATCCCACTAGATGGCATCTCGAAAGGATAAGATCCCATGAAAGGAGATGAAGGTTGGGTGCCCCCACTCGGAATGAAGATGGAGGTAGAGAAAAAATTTATCATACTAGGTGTAATAGTAAATATAGGAATAGTACCTCCTCCTACAATTAAGGAAGAAGTATGTACACCAGTAGTATTAGTAGAGCTGCTAAGATTGGCCATTGAGAAGAAAGAAGGAGGGTGAATAGGGCTAGCCAACCTATGAGTCGGTGTACCAATGTATGAAAAAAATTAAGGAAGCTGAGAAGGAATAGGTTCTGTAGGAGTCTCAAGAGGCTTTGAAATGTCTACGTTTTCTACTTCGTCTTCTGACTAGAATAGCAAGCACTCAAGTGTTACCACTGAGATTATGGACTAGACTAGGTTCACCTTGTGAAATGAGATCCCTCAGAGAAGGATTCCTCTCTATTACGTTAGCTAACACTAGTTCAAAAGCACCAACAAAATTACTCCTACACCTTCTAGGTGAAGGCTCGACACTCCCAGGTGAAAGCCCATGAAGCCTTCTAGATCGACGAACTAATCGATAAACCACTTTTATATATTAATATAATTTAAAGACTCAAAACACATATGGAAAACTAGGATCACAAAGAACTCACTAAAAATATTCTAAAGATACAACCAAGAAAATAACTTTCAGGTATTTCCACTCTAGGTGATTAGGACTAGACACAAAAATGTAAGAAAGTGAAGATATGGATCTCCCGAAGGTAATTTGGGATGATGAGGGCCTAAGCCTACTAGTAAAGATATCATAAGTAGTTATGTTGACCTACAGAGAATAGAATTTTCTGGTGAAAGTACCCAAGCTTCGTAAGAGCACCCTCTAGAAGTACTATGAAAGTGATGTAATGTCTACCTTAGGTGCCGCGGGCATTCCCCCCACAGTCACCAGTGTGGTCCCTAGGAAAGGTGACTAAGGTCACTAGCTCGTGATTATAATTCGAGCGTAATATTCGTGTGAGTGTGATTCAACAAGTAGGAGAGGAGTTATCTATATTTCCTTATCTTCACACGTCCTCATGCTTAACTCATGTGTTAGAAGATATTTCCCAGACAACTTAATGAGATTGGATTTCCACTCTTTAGTAAACTTCTATAGTTTCAGTTCAAGTGGCCTTGGAGAGTTTACTCTCCACACACCTATTCCAAGACCATAATTTCCTAGACTAATTGATGTTGCTATGACAAAAATAAAAAGTCTAGTTCATTTAAATTAAGCACTTATTTTAAGTGGTTGTTATTTAGGAAAAAGGGTAGCGAAAGTGCAACTAATGATGTTATGATGAAAAATAAATCAATAGAAAACCTAGGCTACATGCAAATGCAACACTTCATTTTCTTCAATGCAAGTGATTTCTACATGGGTTCTATGAGAAAGTTATGAAATCAAAACTCCTTTTCTTTTCTTTTTAGGCACTTACACATTCAATCACCTAAGAAAACTAAATGATCTCTACAATGCAACATACCCTAATGCACACTAAAATGTAAATCCAAGATTCAAGTAAAGCTCACAAACAAACAAAGTTGAACTCAAACAAAAAAGCCAATATTTCAATCAACAAGAAGCAAATCCCAGGAAAGAAATGCTTCTAATGGAAAAATACGCTTAGCCCTAAAGCAAGAATTCACACCTTTGTCAAATATTAAAAAAAAAAAAAAAAAACAAAGAAAAGAAACCCAAAGAAAATGTTTTTCTTTTTCTTCAAAAGATTTAAATACTACAAGTTTCTGAAAGTGAAAGAAAGTATCAATTTCAAGGCCAACAACAAGAAAGATACTCAAACCTCACTAGTCATTAATAATCCCAAAAATTAAAAGACTAATGTGCATAAGTGACCAAACAAATCAAGTGATTTGGTCAGGAAGATACAAGGAATTCCAGAAATCAGAAAGATTCCACGAAACTGAAATCTCTCATTTACCCAAGAATTGCAAACACTTTTCTCAAACAAACAATGAAAAGAAAAAAACAAGTCAACTTCAAGAACATAAAAGAAGCAATCAAGAAAACTAGGCTATGAACAAGTTTCAAGAGCAACCAATTGTCCAAACAACATAGAACAATTAGACACTTCCCAAGGAAAGTTTGAAACCAACCTTTAAGTACAAAAAGCCTCAAAAACTACAAACCCTAGGTTGGCATAGGCATTTCACCAAATAGATGCAAGAAATCAACAATAGCTAATAAAAAGACAATTACAAGCCTCATTCAAACTAGAAAGACACAAGAAAACATTGTTAAACCCCCAACAAAAGACAGAAATGAAAAAAATCAAAATTTTCAATCTATATGTGAATATGTAACTCCTGTAATGCATATGTATGTGACTGTTTCGAAATAAACTAGCGTATACATGGGTTTATTTAGAATAAAACGTATATGTACACTTTTGTATTCAACAAAAAGAGTGTATAAATGGAAAACTAGGGAAAAAATAAAAATACAATCCCTAATCCCAGAGATGAGGATGAATGACCTGATTGGCTAAGAGTCAATAATTCCATAAAGATAAAGAAACAACAAACCAAAACCTATGTCAAAGAATTACAACCCTTCTACGAAATACTTGAAGGTATTCCCCGCGGAGTTGCCAATTCTGTTGGCGGGAAACATTACTTAAGGTAAGGGTTGACAACCTCAACAGAGAAGAACAATACAATAAACAAAAATCAGTCAAGCAAACATACCAAGCATGTGAATTACTAATGGTGGACTTGGAAACTTACTTGGGGGTCCTATGCTTGATTATGTTCCCATAGGTTCCAAACCCTCTGCTTCCCTTCAGAATCGAGCATACCTGCAAGTCAATTCAGAGAAGCATATACATGATATATAATTCATTGTGGATACATAGAAGATATGTTATATCATCATATATAAACATATAAATTGTTATTCATGAGACAATAACATATCAGGAAAAGTACATGAGATTCTTTATTGATAATCAACAATAGGTACATGAAAGGTACAGCCTGATCCAAGGCAAAGAACTAACGAAGCCTTCCTTCGGATATCTCTAGCCTGAGCCATGAGGACAAACTCTATAACAAATGCAAGGATATTTTATAAAGATGATGAACATCTCTGCAAGGGAAACCAAGGTTTCCATAAATACTGGGAGTGCAGAAGGCACAAGAAAATCAGACTTGATCTAGGAGAAAATTGGGTATAATGTCAATAGACCTTATCTTATATCCTTAGGCATACCCAAGGTGTGTATATATACCACCTGAAATTAGTTAATTCAGTTGTGGTACAGGATCCTGTAGTTGGGATCATGGTAAAACCCGTGAACGCTACCTGAAAAATAGCATTTTATTTTGGTTTTTCATATTTAAAAAGGTATACATGGGGATGCAATTATAGAACCCACGTATTTACACGCTTTTGAATTGGTAAAGTTCCATATGGGATTTAAAATATTGTTTTTAATATAATATCAAGTCTGCATGGGAAAAGGCTGCCCAAATCCATACAAGAGCATAAAGTCTATAGGAGCTCCAAATGATGCTAAATGATTCTTGAATACTGCGAATACCCAAATGAACCACAAGAACAACCTTGAAACCAAAGTAAAATACTAATGTCAACAAGGTAAATTCAACTTGAAATAAACAATTTAGCACCTCAATTGGAATGAAAAAGTACCAATTCACCAACCCAAAGAACTTCAAAGCCATAAACCAAAATGATCTAAGAAAAAACCTAAATAAATGAAAACTTTCGACAGAGAGAACTAGAAACCCTTCTACTCTAATACCACACAAAAAAATGACCTTGTAGCAACATCTACAGACCAAAATTGGTCTGGGATAAAAAATACTTTTGAATTCACTTTCCAGTAGTGGCGAAGTCGAGTATATGACCACCAGTTTGAATATAGGCCCAAGCTCTATGGAATGAAAATAAAGAATGAAAAAAATCAACCCCAAACTTTAATCAACATGGACAAAACTCTCAATAGGGATAGCTCTTCACAATAAGACCTCAATGCTTTAACATGCAAACAAAGGATTAAATATCTCATTATAGACTAAAACCAAGTGCAGGAGGTTGAGAATGAACCTCACCTCCATTCCATTGTGTAACATACCTCTGCCATGTTGGAAAATGTAACTACGTTTAGCCTTCATAATTTTTATTTCACTCCTGTCAATGTGTATATTTTATGTAACAAACAAAAGAAGAAATAAATTGTATTATTTTAAAGCATGGGTTTCATGCTTCTTGTTGATGGTATTTTAGGTAAAAGCATGGTCTTAATGCTTCTAGGGATTTTAGGTCATAGGATTTATTTTCATGAATCAAGGGAGTGAACATCATGATTATAAGACCCATATGGGAAAGATGTACCTTGTAAAAGAATTTATTTTGAGTCAAAGAAGTCAAAAATAGCCTCCTAGCACAAGTCAACCCTGCCAGAGATAAGTCAGCCCAGAGAGGGGTATTTGACCTACCCATAAGAGTATAAAGAGAAGTTGTTTGACCTCATTTTATCACCAATTCAATCTGTAGTGAAGGAGCTCGACTTGATGAGTAAATTTCAAGAAGAAGGTCAAGAAAAGAAAGGAAGAAGGAAGCAAAAGTTGGAAGGAAGGGAAATCGATGTTTTGGTTGTGGTTTCCCTTTTTTTCTCTTACATGTGTGAGGATACTTAGTTGTTGTATGGGACAAAGTTGTAAAACAACTGCAAGTCCAAAATATTGTTGTTGGGGGGCAAAATGTTGAGTTTGGTGTAGTTCTAAAAGGATTTGTCTCTCGTTGAGTTGGTTTGAATTTGACCTAATTGGTAGGTCTTCTTGGAGGGTTGACTTGGTGCTGAAGGAGGCTTTGCTATTATAATTTGGGTCTTGATTTTCTCACTTGAAGAAAATTCTATAAGAAGAGAAGATTTTTTTGGGGTTTTCCCGTTCAAGGTGTTTTTCCCTGGCTTGGAGCCTAATTTATGTGTCCATTGTCTTTAACTTTTTTCTCTTGATAATTGTTTAATGAAGGATAAATTATAAAAGAAACATAAGAAGATAGATAAAGCTTACAAGCAATTGTTAATATTAAGGATGAATTGAACTAATAACTTCCCTAACTTCATTCTGTAACATGGTTCAGAGCTAAGGTAAATAAGATAAGACAACTAAAAGGACACAAATTAGAGGTTGCTTGTCAAGGGGAATCATTTGTAGAAGGAAACGAGAAATAAGTAGAAGATGTAGTGATCTAGAAGGAAGATTACTACACTGAATAATACCTTATCATCAAGGTATCATTGGAAATTCTCTTGTATACTTCATCATCTTGATAAAGGAAGGAAGAAAAAAGAGAGCCTTGGGCTCACCCTTCACTCTTTGAAGTTGTTTGACATAACTTATTGTTGAAGGCATCCTACATGACATGTAGGGTAGCTTTGAAATATCCTTGGAGGGCTTGAAAACTTCAAGATAGATGGAGACGTCATCTAAAATAAGGAATATTGGTTGACAAGTAAGTAGTATACTATTTTATATGTCTCAATATACAGACAATATCACTTCAATTTGAAAGGAGAGAAACAAGCTTGTTGGATCAACAAATTTCGTAGCATGGAAGAAAATAATTGAATTTACACTCAGAAATTGAAGTCATGGAGTATGTTCTTGGTGAAGTTACTAAACCAAGCAAAGATAAGACTCAAGAACTATCAAAGTATACAAGGGAGAAGTACGAGCACAAAGAATAATTTTTGAATCATTAAAATGTCATCTTGTTCATTTAATCGTCGATTTGAATACATCTAAGGCTATGTATGATAAGCTAGTAAAGCTGTACTTTATAAGTACACCAGGTCAAAAGGTTTCCTTGAGAAATCAATTATATAGAATAAGTAAGTCTAAAGATGAATATATGGCCACCTATCTAATGAAGATATTTCAAATAAGGGATCAATTGCAAGGGCTTGTGGAGATTATTTATGGTTCTAAAATGACTATGTGTGTATTGACTGCTTTGCCCCCTGATTGGAGTAGTTTTCTAACTAGCATCTACTCAAAGAAAGATATTATACCCTTTGATGAATTATGGGCTCAATGTATCTTGAAAGATTTTATAATAAAGGAAAATGAAAGATCTAAAGCCTTCATTACAAGAACAAAGAAGTTGAAGAAATTTAAGCTTGGAAAGTCCAAGAAGAAGATAGAGATGTCTAAGATTCAATGCTTTGGATATAATGAGAATGGAAACTACAAAAGGGGTTGTCCAAACATCAAAGTGAAAAACAAAAGTAAAGAAATAAGTGAAGCTCATATAGCTGAGGAAAGGGAAGAACCTGAGAAGAATTTGAAAGGAGCAGATCGTAAGGATATTTATTATTGAAGAAAGTTTCATCTATGTAGAATTGAGGCTTCTGTGATCCATCAAAGTTATAAGAAGAGTTTCGGCGTAAATCACATATAGAAAGACCTTTGTCAACGCGTTTCGAACCAACTAGTGTGGTTCATCGTCAGGACAGGTTTAAGAAACAGATCCAGCTTAGCTTGTTAAATAGTCTGAGCAGAGACTCCAACGGCTAAATTTGAATAACGACTAATTTTGACTAAAGGACCTAGGTCAAATTTATATTTGTTAATTTAATATTATTGTTATTATTATTTTTAATATTAATATTATTAATATATTATTCTATTTATGGGAATAAGTAAAAATAGGTAAAAAATAAATAAGTGAATAGTATCAAAAGTAAATTATTTATTTATTTAAATTAAAATAATAACATTAGGTTGTTAATATAAAATAATTCTAATGGTTATTAAAATTATTATTATTTATTGTTTTCTTTTATGGAAATAATTTAAATTAGGTAAATATATAAATAAATACATAAAAATAATTTATTTAATTATATATACTATTGTTAAATTTTATATATACATATAATTTAATTAAAATAATAATATTAGGTTGTTAGG
>APFE031176410.1:41947-66285 GCA_000404065.3 Pinus taeda
TCACATTAGTATTAGAGATGGATTGCATCATATTTATTTTTTAATACAATTTTATACCCATAAAATCAATATTTTATCATTGAATATTTTACTAACGTTCCTAGAAAAGGTTATTTTATGAAGAGGATGGAGTCTACCTATCCAACCAATGACGATTCTAGAGTTGAGGCCGTTGACTTGCGACGATTCTAGAGATGAGGCCGTTGAGGCCGTTGAATCATAGCCATTATTGTTGAATCATAGCCATCATTATTGTGTGGCAAAAGGTCGTCAACACGCATTGTACGTTCACTTCATTAGGACAGATCAACGGAACCTTGTGACTTCATTTTTTATAAGATCATGACATTTGGATGTAAAGATGCCTATTATTTTTAGGTTATATTTAATATATTGTTAACATAAAATAAAAATTGTTTAAAAAGTATACTATCGGTTTATTATTAAAGCTAGATTTATTTAAATATTAATTAATATATATATAGTATATATATTTATATAATTATATATATATAAATATTATATTATTATAAATATAATAAATAGGAGTTTTTTTTGTACTTCATAATTTAAAACCAAGATAATAATAATATTTATTATATATTAAAGATGTGGTTGAATGATTTTTTTTGATGAAGATAATAATGCATATGGTATAAATAATTATGATTTTTTCACTTATGAATTCGGTTATTACATATAAATGGCTAATAAAAAAAACATAACAAAGAAACCATATTTTACTCTTATACCAAATAAATCAATAATTTTGTTGTTTGTCTTCAATAATGAAACATTCTTACTTTCCCATGTGAATTACTTAGCATTAGTAGAACATGGCTTCTTTCTCAATATTTAATACATTATTAACATAAAATAAAAAGAGTTAAAAGTAACATTATTTGTTAATTATTATTATTTTATTTAATCTTTAACTTATTTAAGTAATATATATTCTTTTAATAATGTAATATATTGTTTCTAATTATATGATTAAATTGTATTTTAAATTTGGTTTTGATACTCATAGATTTAGAGAGAAGTAAAGTATATTTCTCTAGTAAATGTGGTTGAATGATGGTTGTTTAGATTGAAGACAATGATGATATGGTAATAAATGTGGTTGAATGAAGATTTGTTGTTAGATGGAAACATGATTATGGTTATAAATAATCATGACTTTTCAAGTGATGAATTGGTTTATCACCATTAAGTTGTCAATAAAAAACATAACAAGGAAACGATATTTTATCTTGTACCAAAATGTATCAAGGGGTTTTGTTGCTTGTCTTGAAGGAACAACAAGCCTTTCTCACTATTCTCATGTGAATTATTAGCATTTAGTAAGCATGGCTTGTTTGGTCTTATTTGTTGCTGAATAAACCAATTGTGGTTTCAGCTAGGAGATCCAAAATAATTTTGGATTTTTAATTAAATGGGTGATTTGTTGGTTGGCTTGATTGTTATCTTAAGCTCCGACAAGTATTGTTTATGTTAACTAAGGAAGAAATTCACACACAACTAATTCATGGGCATTGTGAAGTTGAGATGAAGATGAAAGTATACTCTCTAAAACTAGTCTAATTTAATATGCCATCATTATGGAAGGAATCCAATTTTGGGAAGAAGCTTATTCGAAGGAATAGTCAGCTTTGTCAAATAGACCCAACAATCAACTAGGCCTAAAAGTCCACCAAGAAAATGAGAAATCGATTATACAATTGGATATGTTAGTAAGTTGACCACACAATAGGGTTATCAACCAAGGTAGTTAGACAAATGCAACTAGCTTGCAATTGAAACTTGAGTATAAATATGTAATAGAGAAAAAGTTGGATTGTAACTATTGTTTTGGTATCTTAAGAAAGTGCATATTGTTGTTCTTCCCACTACCTTTTCCCACTTTCATATCTTCTCTATGTGTTATATATTGCTATATAATACTATTTATTGCTTTATCTAAGGATTCTACTCGTAAGTGCTCGTTACAAAATCTTAGATTAGAACATAGATTTCATTATCAGTAGTTTGTAAACCTAAGTGTTCAAGATGATGCACAAGTAAATGGTCATCCTAGAAGAGATACACAAACGGTGGGGGTGTGTTGTGGCCTTAACACTCCCATAAATTTTCAAACTTATTATGGAGACCCTCCATATAAATTTTGGTCAAATCACTCCTTTAATACTCTAGTTTTGTTCATTTTGCAAGATTTTCAATTTTCGTGGATTTTTGTTTTGACTGCTTCATTATGTGCATTTTGACACGAGAGTTTGAATGGTTCAATTTTCATTTAATTTTAATGGTTAGTTTTAAAAAGGTAAGTAATTTGTTTATTTAATTAATTAATATAGTTATTATTATTATATCAAATTTTATTTGTTTTATTTAAATTATTTAATTTATTAATTATTTAATATATTATAAATTATAGCATGTACTTTTCCCATTATTTATTATTTTTACTATTTTTTACTTATCCCATTTAAATAGATAATTATATTACATCATATTAATATTAAATTAACAAATATAAATTTGACCTAGGTCCTTTAGTCAAAATTAGCCGTTATTCAAATTTAGCCATTGGAGTCTATGCTCAGACTATTTAACATGCTAAGCTGGATCTGTTTCTTGAACTTGTCCTGACGATGAACCACACTAGTTGGTTTGAAACGCGTCGACAAAGGTCTTTCTATATGTGATTTACGCCGAAACTCTTCTTATAAGTTTCATCTATGTTAGGTTCTTTATGAATTTTTTCCTTTCTTTTATTTGAGTAGAAAGTAGACTAGAATGCATTATTGTAGACTTTATAGGAGTCTTGATTTTGTAAAAATCATGGCATGTTAGGTAGAAGAACATGATAGTGGAGAGATTAATCTACTTTCTTAAGTTGATTTGAGAAAGATTGTCTATTTTAAATAAAGTGAGAAGTTTAGAACCATGTTGCATATATTATTTCACCCAAGTATTTTATAACATCATGTTAGAGATAGTCATTTTTCAAAGAAGGATCATTAAGATCCTATAAGACTCAAGAATCATCATTATGGAAGATTCTTGGAAGTAGCACTATGACTTGTGTATTCCATCTAGTTTGGAATCATACATCTAAAGGATGAAGGAATGCTAATGGTGATGTAATAGTATGAAAGACCTAATAAAATTATTTCTCTTCTTAGAAAAGGAAACCTATCTTTGACAAGTATAAAGAAGCAAGCTTGTTAAAAACATGGCTATAAGATTATATGAAAACAAAGGCATGTATATTATTCCCTAGAGCATGGTTCATATCTACAAGAATCATGGAGGAAGAGTTAGGTATGAATGTGCTTGTTATGTCTTCCATATGGTTGCATAATGCTCGAAAGAAGAAATTTGATATATTTTAGAATGAATGGAGATCAAGACTCTCTCACAAAATAAATTCATGGCATATAACAATGTTGATAAACATTAAGTATATTCTCTGAAAGAAAGAAAGGGAGTTAACAATGACAACTCCAGGAAATTTATTACAACTTTGTAATCAAGCTCAATCTATGGGAACTCTGATGACTACAAAAAGAAATATTCACATGGAGATGGATCATGCGAAAGGACATTGATCTCGAAGAAATCGAGTGAAATGATGCTCTGATAAGAAGGGCCATCATGAGAAAGTAAGTTTGGTATTTAAAATTGTGGACATTAGTTGTCTAGGTAACATATTGTATTGCTACCTAGTAGGATATTATAGGAACACATAATGACAATTGAGACAAGTTCAACTGTGGTTGTAGAACTCAAATCAACAAACATATGAATTGAGTTTATGATACTGACAATCCTTGGAAGGTTATTTAGTCAAGGTGTTCATATCATCATCTTAGATTGAAAGGTGGTAGTGAAAGAAGATAACCCAATGTTCATAAACTAAGATCACTTTCACAAGGAAGTTGTGACTAGCTCGAAGTTTGACAAGGTTCAACATAATACCTTCATGATGATTAGAGGAAAGTGATTTGCTAAGTTCAAAGCCCAAATCTTGACACTAGATTAAAGGAAGAATATGGCTACATAATATCTAGAAAGGAAAGAAGCTCAATATGATGAGATATAAATTGAAATAGGGAGTCATGCAGTTATGAAGAATCGATAGTTGATGCATTTATGAAAAAAAGCTAAAGAGATTTTAGTTATGAATTCCCAATTGAATGGAAGTGGAAGAATCTCCTCTATATTTGAGATGGAGTAAAAGAGTCTCCTTAAATAGGAGCAAGGATCTATTCCGTAGTCAAAAGAAAAATGATGGGGATCTACTCTCTGGTTGAGAGGGAGTGATGCTGAACATCTTGTATTATCTCCTTCATTTGTCATGCACTTGACCAGGACTATCAGCCATAAGTCTAAGTGAAGGCCATGGAAAGAGAATGGTGGATGGAGGATTCGATAAATTTGTGACTTCCCCGAGGATACAAAATCCAAGATATGAAATGGACCAACACTCTTTGATGATTGGATAGGTATCGAAGACAAGAGTGGTCAAATAGGACCTATATTCTTTGATGATTGGGAATCCATGATAAGAATAGTCCTAAAATGCAGACCTAGTGAACATTCAAATGGGGTATGTGTCTTGTAGAGGTAGTGTGGCATCTCAAGTAAAACCTCCTAGCATTATCCTCTTGTATATGAAAGACCTTGTCAATGTTAAGGCTTTACAATGTTGACAATGCTAGTCATAATGTTGATGATTAATTTGTTTACAATGCAACAAAAATTAAAAAAGTGGAGTCAACCTATCATATCATTAGGTAAGAGTTCACATTGAGATTTTCAATAATGAATTCACATATCAAATCAATATAGCTGGAGATCATTCAGTAGCTATCAAAAATATTTCAAGATATTTATTTTAATAATACTTTTTTATTTACATAAAATTAATAAAATAATTTGGTAAGAAATTTTTATTTTTTTGATGCAATTACATATTAAAAGAAAAATCCAATTGTCTACTATGATTGCATCATATTTATTTTTTAATACAATTTTATACCAATAAAATCAATATTTTATCATTGAATATTTTACTAACGTTGCTAGAAAAAGTTATTTTATGAAGAGGATGGAGTCTGCCTATCCTACCAATATAGCTTGAGATCCATCCATGACGATTCTAGAGATGAGGCCGTTGACTTGTGAGTATTCCAAGAATCATAGCCATTATTGTTGAATCATAGCCATTATTGTTGTGTGGCAAAAGGTCGTCAACATGCATTGTATATAACAGATTGGGCCTACCTTACACGTTCACTTCGTTAGGACAGATCAACGGAACCTTGTGACATCATTTTTTATAAGATCATGACATTTGGATGTAATATTTAATATTTTTTTAGCTTATATTTAATATATTGTTTAAAAAGTATACTATCTGTTTATTATTAAAGTAGATTTATTTTAATATTGATATATATATGAATGATTTGTGAAAATTATATTTTAAAATAGTTTTTTTGTACTTCATTAGGATTTAAAGCCAAGATAAATAATATTTATTATTATTTAAAATGTGGTTTGAATTTGAATTTTTTTAGGGATGAAAAGGATATATGTTATATGGTTACATTTAATTATTGATTTTTTACTTATGGATTCGGTTATGATTTTTTCATTAATGAATTCGATTATTATATATAAATTGTTAATAAAAAAACATAACAAAGAAATCATATTTTACTCTTATACCAAATAAATCAATAACTTTGTTGTTTGTCTTGAATAACTTAACATTCTCACTTTCCCATGTGAATTATTTAGGATTAGTAGACTATGGCTTCTTTCTCAATATTTAATACATTATTAACCTAAAATAAAAATAGTTAAAATGTACATTATTTGTTAATTATTAAAATAAATTTATTTTAATTTTAATTTTATTGAAATGTAATATATTTATTCTTTTAAATATATGATTTGTGAAAATTGTATCTTAAAATATTGTTTTTGATACTTCATAGATTTAGAGATAAGATAAAGTAATATTTATTATTAGTAAAATGTGGTTGAATGATGGTTGTTTTTAGATGAAGACAATGATGTATATGGTAATAAAATGTGGTTGAATGAAGATTTTTTTTAGATGGAAACAATGATGTATATGGTATAAATAATTATGACTTTTCAACTAATGAATTGGGTTATCACACATAAGTTGTCAATAAAAAGCATAACAAGGAAACCATATTTTACTCTTATACCAAATGTATCAATGGTTTTGTTGCTTGTTTTGAAAAACACAACGTTCTCACTTTCTCATGTGAATTATTTAGCATTAGTAAACCATGGCTTCTTTCTCTATTTTGTTGCATGAATAAACAATTGTTGTTTTAGCTAGGAGATCCAAATAATTTTGGATTTATTAATTAAATGGGTGATATTGTTGTTGGCTTCTTTTATTCAAAGCTCCGACAAGTATTGTTTATGTTAACTAAGGAAGAACTTCACACACAACTACTTCATGGGCATTGTGAGGTTGAGATGAAGATGAAAGTACACTCTCTAAAACTAGTCTACTCTAATATGCCATCATTATGGAAGGAATCCAATTTTGGGAAGAAGCTTATTTGAAGGAATAGTCAGCTTTGTCAAATAGACCTGACAATCAAGTAGACCTAAAAGTCCACCAAGAAAATGAGAAATTGATTATTCAATCAAATATGTTAGTAAGTTGACCACACAATAGGGTTATCAACCAAGGTAGTTAGACAACTGCAACTAGATTGCAATTGAATCTTGAGTATAAATATGTAATAGAGAAAAAGTTGGATTGTAACTATTGTTTTGGTATCTTAAAAAAGTGCATATTGTTGTTCTTCCCACTACCTTTTTCCACTTTCATATCTTATCTATGTGTGCTATATATTGCTATATAATACTATTTATTGTTTTATCTAAGGATTCTACTCGTAAGTGCTCGTTACAAAATCTTAGATTAGAATATAGATTTCATTATCAGTAGTTTGTAAACCTAAGTGTTCAAGATGATGCACAAGTAAACGGTCATCCTAGAAGAGATACACAAATGGTGGGGGTGTGTTGTGGCCTTAACACTCCCATAAATTTTCAAACATATTATGGAGACCCTCCATATAAATTTTGGTCAAATCACTCCTTTAATACTCTAGTTTTGTTCATTTTGCGAGATTTTCAATTTTCATGGATTTTCGTTTTGACTGCTTCATTATGTGCATTTTGGCACGAGATTTACAATGGTTCAATTTTCATTTCTTTTTAACTTATGTTTTGGAAATAAGACTTAGTCAAAGTTTGATCAAATTTTACCACCTAAACTTAAAATATATAAAAAAATATTTTTTTTACTTCTATTTTAAACTTAAATTTATTTAAAAGTATTTATATTAATAATTTAATTAATTTCAGTCAATCAATTAACTACTTATTTAATTTATAATATTATTTTTTAATTAAATTATAATTTATTATTTATTTAATATTTATTTAACACTACCAACGAACTTGTTAATAATATTATTATTCAATTTTAATAAAAAAGCATATTAGAAATCTATATTTTAAATATTTATATATGAATATGATAAAATATTTAAAATACTAAAATAAAAATAAAAACAAATCTAATTATTATATCATCTCGTTCACAATACTTTAAAGGTTAAATGTTTTTCATTTTTACATATCTCTCAATCAACCACATGATGACATGGGAGAATCCAAAAAGTGAGTTGGAGGCTTAATATTAATAATGAGAGAGAATCCAAAAAGTGATCATATGTCATCATTATGGAAGGAATCCAATTTCATGTGCCATCATTATGGAAGGAATCCAATTTTGGGAAGAAGTTTATTTGAATGAATAGTCAGCATTGTCGAATAGACTCAACAAAGCAAATGAGCAATCGATTATCTAATAAGATAGGTTAGTAAGTTGACCACACAATAGGGTTATCAACCAAGGTAGTTAGACAATTGCAACTAGCTTGCAATTGAATCTTGAGTATAAATATTTAATAGAGAAAAAGTTGGATTGTAGCTATTGTTGTGGTATCTTAAAAAAGTGCATATTGTTGTTCTTCCCACTACCTTTTTTCACTTTCATATTTTCTCTATCTGTGCTATATATTGCTATATAATACTATTTATTGCTTTATCTTAGGATTCTACTTGTAAAGTGCTCATTACAAAATCTCAGATTAGAACATTGATTTCATTATTAGTAGTTAAACTTGAGAGTTCAAGATAATGCATAGGTAAATGGTCATCCTAGAAGAGATACACAAATGGTGGGGGTGTGTGTTATAGACATATTTGGGCACAACAACCCCAATCACATATGTCCATAAACCGAGGGCTTCTAAACCCCTAAAAGTGTTGTTTCATACCCTAAAAGATCAAGGTCAACTGATTACATCATTTACTAGAAGTTCTCCCTGAAAAACTACTCAGAACTGGTCAAAACTAGACCATACAGACTGCTCAGTGCTAAGGGTGCAATGCATCTCACCCGTGACACACAAAAGGTGCGATGCATGCTGAAAAGCCCTTCTGTAGGGTGCGATGAGTAAGAGCAGACAAATGGCAGAAGCGATTTGCTAGGTGGAAACGTAGAGAATCTTCTAGAAACTGCTCATATGACACTTGCCTCTCTAAATTCGTCCAGGGATGAGTAAGAGATCATGAAATCTCCAAGTGGAACCAAGAACTATAAGTGAAATGACACTAATCAAAATCCAAAAAGATGACTCACCCCCCTGCAAATATCTATATATGGATCCCTCATCCTAGAGATCCAGAGGTTGGAATTTTGTAATTTGTAAGGAAGTGTTGTTGGTTTCTCTTTGAGACATTGTATTGCTGGGTGATCTAGCTTTTCATGAGGTGAAGAGGGCTTTCATGCTGGGAGGATGGCAATGGATCAGATAGCTGGGTTGTAATCCTCTCTTCTACTACTTCTATCAATAAAGTTATTTGAGTTTTCCTCTATATACTTGTATATTTCTGAATCTTGTATTTGTGTATGCATTTGTATGGTTAATGTACATCTGATTCTACATTGTTTATGATTATAGATCTCTATGCTTTGATGGTATTTTGTTGCTTTGACTCTACATGTGTTCTCTGAAGTGGGACAAGTGAGAAAGGAGTGGCGAAAGCTCTATCAAGGGAGAGAGGAAACAAGCAAGGAGCCAAGCGAAAGACTGAGGTTGGTACTCTCTACTTCTCTCTCATCTATCTCTCATAAAGGAAAACACAAGTAACTTTAAATTGTTGGTTTCTAAGATAGCTACCCATCTTAGTGGGACTAGCAGCTCTGAATGGACACTAGTTTTCCCATAAACAAAATGGCGACTTCGCTGGGTAGCGAATAGTTTGTTTGTTTGTTTCTATTTGTTTGATTTATAAACTACAGACGAAGCCTGAAGTTAAGCTAGCTAGCCTTTGAACTGCATTTGCTATGCAAGTGCAAAGTAGATCAACGCTGCTTTAGTCAATCTTAGGGTTTGTTTATGAACTGAACAAATGGCTTGCAAACATCCTAAGTGCCCTAGTGGTAGCTCAAATAACCTCATAAGATCAGCCCCTATACTTTGTGTTTACTACCTATCATAAGCTCAGCCTAAATCCCTAAACTTAGCTGCAAACTATGAGTGAAAACTAAGCTGAGTCTCATCCTTGGACCATCGTACTGTCTCTCATTGGCAGTCTAGATGCATCGCACCTCCCATGTGCTACAGGTGAGCTGCATCCCTGTTTCCCTTAAGGATAGGTGCGATGATTGAGTGAGACTGTTTCTGCCTCCAGATTTTGGGTTTTTTCTTCATTGTCTTCAGTTCTATTCAGTAGTTTTGTTGTCTATGATCAGTATATCACTATTGAAACCTTCTTCCTTTAAAGTATTCAGCCTCCATTGATAAGGAATTGAGAATGTTTTTTTATGTATTTTTCATCATTTACAGTCCTCCTTTGCAAAAAGTAGCTCAATCGAACTATCATCTTTTGATTTGAAAGTGTCGCAACTGTCGTTTTCAGTCAAGTAAAAGAGTGTCGTAAATTTTTCCTCTTTTAACTAGTCAGTTATACTTTTTCCATTGTATTTGATTTGAATTTTCAATTATTTGAAGTGTCGAAAGTGATTTTCCATTCGAAATTGAAAGTGTCGTCTTAGTCTTCCTTTCGTTTTTTGAAAAGAAATTGCTAAAGTGTCACTTTGAGGAAAGTAATTCAGATCTGTACTTAGTTTTCTTTTTGTCATTCTCACATTAAGAAAGTGGAAAAACAAATACATGCATGTGCATTGGCATTTAGACTGCATGAAAAAATTGATTTAGGAAAAGTGCATTTAGTGTGTGCTCTCTGTTCTATGTTGAAAGAATTTTACTCTTCTTTCCATAGTAGCTAGGATTTTCATTGCTAAAAGAAAATAAACGATTGTTTATCATCTTAGATTGCATATTTAGGAATTGTACATATAAATCACATGGTGAACCTTGAAAGGAAAACTTCTTAAGAAATATCAACTGTAAAATAAACCTCAATGAACATAAAAACGCTTTGGAAACTAACGCACAACATCTAGAAGTCTAGGCTAGAGACGTATTACGGTGTCATAAAGCCTGGTAACTATCTTTTTCATCGTAGGTTGGGTGATTCCTCCTCTTTGATACGACAAGTGCCAATACGGACTTGTGCTCCCACATACCGTCGAGTAGATATTGGGAGACCACAATAGGCTGATATCCTTTATCTTTAGCAAGCCGTGTCTGCCGCCCTATCGATCACAATGCACTGAACACAACATTTGGGAAGATTGACTGTTATACGTAAAGTCCTTGGTAATTTCTCTATAATTTACCACCGAGGTGTATATTGTAGTTTTGCGATTGGTTTGGTAATCCCTTTGTCTAGAATTCCAAAGTAGTCACTTTCATTCCTTTTTAGACTCCTTAAAAGAAAAGGTCCATCTGAACACTTGTCACTTCAGGCTCATTAAAAATCGAAGGCGACTAGAGTCACCTTTAGCTTTTTCTTGACTCTTAAAAATTGAAAAAGCAAGTTGTGTCAAAGCATCATAAAATTATTTTAATTAGAATAACATCACTATTCCCTCGTTGGTCTTAGGTTGAGAAAATGGAGTCCACCAATCAAGGGTTTCCCCTTGGGGGGAATCCTAGTCCTTTCTCTTCTTGGGGAGATATTGGTGCTCCTTATATGGCTACATTGTCCCTTCCAGGATTGAGAATTGGCCTGCCAGTTTGGTTGTTCTTGACCTCTGTCATTCAAAACACCATGATTCCTCAGCAAGCAAATCAGCAACCAGATGATACTAAAGTTTCTCCCCCAACTTCCGCTTCATTTGTTTCTCCCTCTCCTTCTTCCTCTTCACTTGGTGAAACTAGTAACACTAAAAACCAAGTAATTGAGAAGAAGAAGAAAGGGAAGGAGAAGAAGAAGAAGGAGACAACGACGAAAAGGGGCAACCATGCATCGTCTGGCAAAAGGCCACACACTACACCATCCCAACCAAAATATCCATGTGTCATTTGCAAAGGAGACCACTATCATCGAGATTGTCCTTACATCCCATGGATCCTGAGGCACTGGTCTCCCCACTTGCACAATCTGGTGTCTTTAACCTCAGTTGATCATGTTGAAAGTACACCATCAACTAGTGAAAACAAAGTTAATGGAAAAAAAGGAAGATATAAATTTCCTTGTAAGTTGTGTGAAGGCGATCATGCCCTCCACCGTTGTCCTTTCCTAGACGAAGCTAAAAGAGTCTTGGATAACTGTCCTGCTTCACCGCAACGACTTCCATCTCGATACAAGAAACTGTTGCCAAGTCCATCGCTAGTTGAAAATCTGACTGACACACCTCTGTTGTCAATCGAAACGCCTATCATTGAAGATAAACCCTCTGAGTCCACACCGAACCAAAGTCAATAGTTCGAGACGGCAGCCGACCTAGTCTTGTCTTCAGAAGGTCCACCTTCAAATGATACAGTCTCCAAAGAGAATGAGAATGACACCGTTCAATTCTTTTTGTTAACATAGAGTCTCATGAACATGGGGGCAATCTACCCATTCCTTTACCACAGGAAGGAAGTTCCTCAATTCAAGAGATTGATCTGGTCGTTTATTCGGTCCCTCCTCCAAGCAATCTAGTCATTTCCTTTGATTGGAATCTACTAGCGAGACCCCGCCTTCCATTTAATGTACCATTCCGGATCATAGTACAAGCTTACAGAATGATCATGGCAGGCACTATCATAGATGAAGGGGCTTCTGTGAGTATCCTTTCCTCAACTTCTTGGAAAGCGCTTGGTTCGCCATCGCTTCTACCTGAGATTCAAAATCTGTCAAGCTTCAATAAAGGAACCAGTCGACCATTAGGGATCCTTCCAAATTTTCCTATAACTTTGAGAACGAAAACCGCTCATCTAAATGTGATGGTAGTCCAAGGGCCTCTAGATTACAATCTACTCCTTGGGCGTGACTACATTTGTAGCATGGGAGCTATTGTTTCCTCACTCTTTTGGGTGATGTGTTTCCCATATGAAGGCAAAACGGTCCAGCTCGTTGACCAACTTTCATTCCCCGGTTCAAACACGACTACTAGTCAAATGCCATCCCTAAATGGTCTTTTTGCATAAGGAATGTCTCATCAACCTCTAGTCTATCCACCTGATGACCACAAGTGATTTGGTGAATATGACTAAACCGAGGGGGCACATGCCCTAGCTTGCTATGGCAGGAAAACCCCATCTATAAGATATGTTTCCTCGTAGGATATATCACCAATCTGACACACCCATCCAATTAGGAAAATGGGATTAGTCTGGAATAGGATTTCCTCATCGAAGGTTATGTGATTGGAAGCTCACATCATTCACCTTTATCTATTTCGATGGACAAAGCCAAGGAAGTGTTTTGGCTACTATGCAGACGAAACAATCTTGCTTTAATGCAAGGACTTTCGTATGGTAACCTGGAAACTCTACTTTATACCTGGGGGCATGTAACCTTTGCATGAAAGTGAAAAGCGACCTTTTACTTTCTTAGTTTGTAGGCTCTCAACCCTTTAACCTCGTAGCTCGGTCGTTTCTAGCTTGCATACAAAAGGATCTGGAGAAAAGTTTCGCATGGGGCAAGCTCCCTAAAAAATGAACCTACCAATGAGGGACATCCTTATTAGACGACTGGTACGAGCAGATTTATGCAAAGTTCAAGCTCGTTAAAAAATAAATCTAGCGATGAGCATATGTTCCCCCAGAGTTCAAGCTCATTAAAAAATGAGCCCACCTTCGGTAAATAACCTTTGTGATCGCATTGCTATCAACTTTTGAGCCTTGGTCGTGTTCTTACCATCACCTCCACTTTTTAGCTGATCACACACCTCCACTTGATTGTTACCCTTTTGAGGAGCAACTACGATGAGTGATTCTGTTAGCCACCTTCTTTACGTTTCCATGATTGAAAAGTTCCGAACTTACCTAGAGCCAGCTACTACCCGAAAACGTCACTCGTTCCTCAAAAACGAGTCTCTTTTAAGCTATTTTTAGACTCGTAAAATATGAAAATATTACCGAGCAATTGGCCTCTCCAGCTCGTTAAAGTGATTGGAAGTGCCATCCCTCCTCTATATTTTAATCTTTTTGGACCTGAGGGATCATTACACAAAAGATCGAGCGCTTGTCTTTTTCGGCTCACTAAAGTGATCGGAAAAGTCATCCCTTTCGTATTATTTTATACTTTTTCGGACTTAAGGGATTATACTATGAAAAAGGACTACTGGAGTTTCCTTTCCATCTCTTTTCAAAATCTCTAAAACTGAAAAGGACCGAGTTATCTTTGTCGTTAAACTCATTAAAACAATAGCGACAAACTTGTCCAATACAGACAAGAGTGAGTTTCACTGTCGCTAGGCTTGCTAAAACATAGCGACAGGTTTGCCGGAAGGGAAAATTATAGAACAAGCATATGTTATCCTCCTCAAGCTTGAAAAAAATAAAGAGGTACTGGTTAGCAATGACTAGGGAAAAAGGGAAGAAAACTTGAAGAAATTCATTGGTAGTAGGTCGCTCTTGAACATGACACTTTCACTCTGTCACCATGATTGAGTCGGGTTGGGTTATCTCGTTCACCGGCCATATCACCATTGGTCCTCCGTACCATCCATCTTTGGGGTTAACACTACCAATCCATTTCAGTGTTGCCGATATGTTCAGGAGAAGTCGCTCAGAGAATTCACCAACCCAGCTAACGCCTCATCCGCTGCAATACCTTCACACTCCATTTTTCATGACCACCACCATGAACCGTGTATCATCAGATCGTTTTCACCTCCACAAAATCATTTGCTCCATTTCGTGTCGTAGATATGGGATTCATTAAGGCCCTCCTACGATGGGTCACTCCTTGTCGACATCAACTCATTATCCAAGAAGTTGACTTAGGAACAACCCTTTCAGTACTTTGAAGCTTGCATGCCTCAATGGCAAGTTTCTCACTTCCGGCGACAGGTTTACATCAATGGCCTTTGACTGAAATATTTTGCGTGGTGTTTGACATTGACCCATGTATTCGCACCACGTGAATTGTATTGTAATACCTTGAGGGTATTATCATTATTGGTGATTGCTCTCGCGCCTGTTAACAACTTACATCATTGGCTAGTAATCAGACGATGTCTTTCCATGTTCAACACCAGAACTTCTTTTCACATGGATCGACTTGTACTTCGGGAAAAGATTGAACGAGTTTTAAGACCCCAGATCTAGTTTCATCCATCTGGGCTGCGATATATTCAGGAAAATAAAGACATCAAATGTACTCCATAGTTGCACAAATAATCATCCAAGCTAAAAGATGATGGCTCTACCAGAATCATCAGTCTGCCACACAAACAATTGTCTATCCTATGTACATGAAAATGAATTTACAAAGCTAAGCATGGGAATGCCCGCCTCAGCTATATCATGAAAATATTATGAAGATAATGTATTGTATTGTATCTTATTACAGGTCACCTTCCAGTTCGAAAAACCTCGGATCCTCATGATAAAGCATTTCACCTGACAACAGAAGATTTACAACCTCATGCTTTAGGGGGCAACTGTTATAGACATATTTGGGAACTGCAACTCCAATTACATATGTCCATAAACCAAGGGCTTATAAACCCCTAAAAGTGTTGTTTCATACCCTAAAAGATCAAGGTCAACTGATTACATCATTTCCTAGAAGTTCTCCTTGAAAAACTACTCAGAACTGGTCAAAACTAGACCATACAGACTGCTCAGTGCGAAGGGTGCGATGCATCTCACCTGTGACACACAAAAGGTGTGATGCATACTGAAAAGCCCTTCTGTAGGGTGCGATTAGCGAGAGCAGACAAATGGTAGAAGCAGTTTGCTAGGTGGAAACCTAGAGAATGTTCTAGAAACTTCTCATATGACACTTGCCTCTCTGAATTCACCCAGGGATGAGTAAGAGATCATGAAATCTCCAAGTGGAACCAAGAATTATTAGAGAGAGGACACTAATCAAAATCCTAGAAGCTGATTCACACCCCTGCAAATATCTATATATGGATCCCTCATCCCAGAGATATAGAGGTTGGAATTTTGTAATTCGTAAGGAAGTGCTGTTGGTTTCTCTTTGAGACATTGTATTTTTGGGTGATCTAGCTTTTTATGAGGTGAAGAGGGCTTTCATGCTGGAAGGATGGAAATGGATCAAACAGCTGGGTTGTAATCCTCTCTTCTACTACTTCTATCAATAAAGCTATTTGAGTTTTCCTCCATATACTTGTATATTTTTGAATCTTGTATTGGTGTATGCATTTGGATGGTTAATGTACATCTGATTCTACATTGTTTATGGTTATAGATCTCTATGCTTTGATGGTATTTTGCTGCTTTGACTCTACAGGTGTTCTTTGAAGTGGGACAAGTGAGAAAGGAGTGGAGAAAGATCTATCAAGGGTGAGAGGAAACAAGCAAGGAGCCAAGCAAAAGACTGAGGTTGGTACTCTCTACTTCTCTCTCATCTATCTCTCATAAAGGAAAACACAAGTAACTTTAAATTGTTTTTTTCTAAGATAGCTACCCATCTTAGTGGGACTAGAAGCTCTGAATGGACACTAGTTTTCCCGTAAACAGTGTGTTGTGGCCTTAACACTCCCATAAATTTTCAAACTTATTATGGAGACCCTCCATATCAATTTTCGTCAAATCACTCCTTTAATACTCTAGTTTTGTTCATTTTGTGAGATTTTCAATTTTCTTGGATTTTCATTTTGTTCAAGGAGGTACTGAAGGGCAGAATAAAGGGCTAGGTAGACAGAGCCCTAGAACTCAATGACTTGTGGAAAAGAAAGAATAGAAGGAATAAAATGACATCACGACCATCTCACAGTGTAGAAACTTGGTTCCAGCATCCCCCCATACTACTTCAGGTGAGACATTAGTACGCGCTCCATGGGCTGATGCCGAAAGGGCCAGTAGTGTAGGGATTTGTTTGGCTAACTAACGTTGAACCTCGGTCGGGCCCCACCAAGCCATCAAATTGTTCTGTTGCTAGAACCAACATCAGCATAAGAGATTTGTGATGTTGTATCATTGGATTCCAACTAAGAAAGAGATCAGTGATTAGTTGGATAGGAAGATCCACAAATTCACAGTGTAGGAGAACAAAAATGTATGACCGACAAAGGAACAATGGTTGGAAAGGTACCCATATAGAAAAATACATGAGATATTTTATTGTTCCTTTCTGATTGAGCTATACGAGTGCATCACGAAGGTAGCAGATAGCCAAGGAAGGTGGAAACTTGGCATTCCTATTGTTTGGACCATGGAGTTAGTACATAAATTGGAAGCCTCTAAGGATAACGTTGTCTGCACTGTCGATCATTGGCTCAATTGCATCATAGGAGGATTTGTGATTGAATTTGCTGTCAATACCTTAGTCAGCTATAGCAAGGCAGAGCGGAACTTTTTCAAAGGTCTGAGAGGTAAGTATTTGAAGTCTTTGAATACTTGTATTAAAATGTTATTGTGCGAAAAATGGGTTATGCATCTACCTTGATGTTCGAAGCTACGTGAAGCGGAAAAACTTATAGGAATGAAGGAAGAAAGGGTCCTGAATATAGTCCATTGACTTCACCTCCATTGGGTGATGAAGAGGGAGTAGCATAGGCTTCTTTGTGAAGTCTTATTCAGATAATAAGGCAAGGATTCCTAGGACTTCCACCTCCACCCACACCACCTCCAACTTCACCACTTTCACTTACAACTTCACCCATACCACCTCCACCTCCATCGCGGTTAAACATGGCAAATTTAGTGAAGCTTCCTTTATTTAAAGGTTTGGGAAATGAGAACCTAGATCAGTTCTAGTTTATGGTGAAATCTGCGTGGGAAGCTCAAGGAATTATAGATGATCACTTGAAGAAGGAAAAACTAGTTAGTGCGCTGCAAGAACATGTGCTAACATGGTATTTTAAGTACTCTAATGATAACTCAAACAATGGAGTGGTAGACATCCATTCCACGCTGAACAAAGAAGTCAGTAAGCCTAAATCTGAGGCACAACCAATTGTGGCGTTCAAAGAAATCACGATGAAGCTAGGCGATGTACCTTGGGAATTACATTAGAGGTTGAAGTGTCAAATCCATGAAGCTAATATGAACTTAAAAGATAGACAACATTGCGAGTGGTTTATAGCTTCGCTCCTACCACACCTAAGGGTTGCGTTGTCACAAGAGAAGATAACGACTCAGGCAGAGGCTTTGGAGATTGCAATGAGACTGCATGAAACACCGATGCAAGATCCAAATTTAGGAGTTCAGCAGATCCATGTGCTATTGAAAAATATTTTCCTTGAGATGCAAAGTTTGAAGCAGGACAAAACAGTTCGACCAGATGTGCGCGAAGAAGTATGGTACCTAAAACGCAAGGGTCAGGGGCATGACAAAGATCATTGCCTAGTTATTGCGAACTAAATGGTAGGAGGAGGACTGATTCCTTTGAGGCTGGAAGCTCAAGCAGGACAAAGTGCGGGGCCTACATTGTGGTGTGCTATATGTCAGGTAGCAAGAAAACATGCCACAGATATCTGTCATTTGGTGCAGAAGTTTATACAGACACTGCAACAACTATTCTGCAACTTCTGTAGGTCAATAGGGCATGATGAGCACAACTTCAGAAGTTATGAATTGATGATGGATAACACACCCGCTTATAGGGTTCAAGCAGAAATGCGGCCCCCTGACCAGAGTTCAGGGATGGCGTGAACAGGATTAGAGGATTACAGACAAGGCCGAGGCAGGGGAGGACCTAGCAGAGGTCGAGGACAACTAATTTTCTACAATTGCAAAGGACCAGGACACTATGCCCGTGCTTGCACTAACACAACGTCTCTCTCATGAAAATATTGCACTCTGTTTGATCATGAGATGGAGTACTTTCCTACACTGATAGCAAGGATACATGACAAAGGGGCGCTACCACCTCAGCCGACTCAAAACTTGCAGATGATGAGGTTTGAACCTTGTGAAGAGGATCCGAATGTGAATATAGTGCTCTGAAGTGGAACTACAATAGGGGATGATAAGGGGATTTTGGGCATGGAATCCCCCCACAACATGTTTTGGGGCTCAAAGCCCAAGTTTTAGTCAAAGGTTTTGTAAGACTCTGCGATTTGCGGGCACAGAGCGCGAAGTATAGGTTAAGTTATAGGGTTGTCCACCCTAAGGTAATGTAATGTAATCTAAAATCATGTAAAAGAATGGAAGAAGAGAAAATAATACAAATGGTTTGATCTTAGAGGAGGAGTCTAAGTGTATTGGGTCGTAGTAGTAGGAAAAGGCTCTACAGCTAAGTGTGCAGAGGCCTAGTAGAGTCTGCAACTGAGTGCGCAGACCCCTACAGCTGAGTGCACAGGGCGCTGTTGAGTCTGTAATCAGGATTGAAGATTAATAAAGAGAAGTTGATTCTTATTTATGAGTATCTGCAGTGCATTACCTTCTTTACATTTACACTATTTTATTTATCGCGTGCACTGATATGATTGTTGAATATGTTGTAATAATCCTTAGTCTTACATAAACAAGTTAAGTAACTAGATAATAATAGATTAAATAGCAAGGGACTTTTATATTACGAGTTGCACCTTGAGTAGGCCTGCGTGGAAGCAGCATCACAGGTTGCGAAGTGATAGCAAGTGCGTGTAGCGACGTGCACGCAGGGTAAAACTGCGATCCCCCAAAAGCTCATCAGACATCCCCAGGGTGTAGAAACCTAGTTCTAGCACCTTCCCATACTACTTCAGGTGAGACCTCAGTCCACGCTTCGCGAACTATTTCCAAAAGGGCCAGTAGTACTGGGAGCTTCTTAGCTAAATCACCTCTGAACTTGGGTCAGGCCCATACAAGCCAACAGGAGAAACAACCTGGAGACATCGCATTGGTTTGCAAAGCTCTGGTGAAGGAGGCTAAATTTGATTTAGAGCACACATGCAAAACATTCATGGAAGCGAAGATGCGCTTCACTGAGGCCTCCACCTCAGCGAGAAAGGATAAGTCTGATTAGGAGATGGACCCTTCTATGCTTACAACCTTCCTAGAGACCTGCATGAAGTTGCTACGCGATAGAAAGGCTATGAAGGGATTACAGGAGCTTATAAATAGATGTGTTGGAAACACTCTAGGTGAAACATGCGTGGTATGAAAAATTGGTAAGCATAAAACAAGGACGGGACGAGAGATGAGACTGACTGTGTAGATAGGAGAGTATGAGATGGATCAAGTTATTTTGGATTTGGGGTCAAATGTGTTAGCTCCTACTGCAGCAGGTATTCATTTTTCATGATTGGCATTTCACAGGTCAAATATGTCGTACTTTGCTTGCTGCAATGCTCCATATTTGCTCAAACAGTCTCCAAATGTAGAAGGCTACTTCAAGATTCATTCAATTGCCTTCAAATTTTGTAAAGTTTTCCTGGTATCTCTACTTCTAGTTAAAGGGAGGTCCAAACAGTTTAATCTTGGTCTCCCTAGGTTTAAATTTCATGTTTTAGAATATAGAGATTGTAAGTCTGTCCAAACAGTTTAATCTTGGCAAACTCTTAGATAGGTAGAGAAACAGAAGAGTCCAACAGTTTAATCTGGGCTCTGGAAGAAATAAGGGTAGTATGTAGATAGGAAAGCATCAAAAGAAAATGTATGATGGGTTTGCAAATCTAAGTGCACCCCCAAGCAAAAGAATAAAAAATGCTAGGCAAGTAGGCTGGGTAGGTAGTTCTGAGGCTGTTGAATTGCTGACCAGTTCCAAGTTTGCAGGTATCATATCTGCAGAACGCATCAGCAATATTGTAAGAAAAAGGCTCAATGAGGTATAACTAACTCCCCTTCTCTACTTTCCCCTAATCATTAACTAACATCCCCAAAAAGAGGTCAAGATCTGCTTGACACTCTTTAGTTCATCATCTTCATCACTCCGGTGAGTAAAGATCTGCTTTGCTCAAAGTTGTTCCATATCTTCTCCCAAAGTATGGTCCTACCCCCTGCAATAGCCTAAGTTCCCCAAAACTTAGCGCTTTCTTACCATCTCCACATTAACCACTGACATTATTATATAGCTCCCTATGTTACCCGTCCCCGTATTAAATATTAAGTAAACTCCCCTATGTAATATCCCTCCCCCTGGTTGAAAAATAACCATAGCAAGTCCCGGGAATTGTTTAGTTTATCAGAAACTAAGCAAGAACCCAACCTCTGAAACCACCTTCCACATACTATGGACTCCTTCCTAAGTATAAAACTCCCCCGAAGTGGTAGGACCCCTTCCGAAACTTCAAAAGCCCTTCACACCCCCTTACTTACCTTTTTCCCCTCAAAGCTGTTTTCGCATCGCAACCTCGCCATCTCACTTTCATGCAAAACAATGCCCATCCGTTCCCCGCCGATGCGATATCGCGAAATCGGCGATCGGCGATTGCAAGCGCCGAGTGTCCAATCTGTTCACCCCTCCGTCTCCCTCGATGCGATATTGCGATATCGCATATCGGTAATCGCAAGCACCACATGTGTAACCCAATCATCCCCCTCTTTCCTCGTCGACGCGATATCGCGATATCGCATCGAAGCCTCTTCACCAGCAGTTCATCCAGTACCTCACCATGTCACGCTGTACCAGGGACCCACTGATGACGTCATCCGCCGTACAGCCGACGTAGCGCTTATGTCAGCAGCCAGAAAAGCCGAAAAAGCTTCGCGCAAGGAGAAAAGTCGCACTTTGGAGCTCCAGATCAAGAAACAGAGGCAGTTTTCAATGCGCGAATAGCGCGAAATAGGCCATTTCAAGGAATCTTTAGGGAATCTTCTGATTTCCGAGCCCACTACGCGTCGAAAAAGCCCGAAATCGCCCAATCGTGCCAAAGGATCCGGTTTAAAGACAGCAGCAGATCATTCATAGAGTTTAAAGTGTATCAGATCAAATCAGCAGTCTTCAAGCGTGTCAAAGAGTATCAGTCGACGACGGAAATCATCAATGTAGTGGCAAAGTGTATCAGAGAATATCTTGAGCAGCGGCCCAAAGCAAGAGAAATTTGAATATCTTCCAGCAGATCCATAGGAGGAGAGCAAAATCACTTGAAGCTCTCAAATCATAATAATTGCACATTCAATTCACACCAAAGCCGAACTGTAGCCCCAAAGCACATTCACTCCAGCAGCACCAAATCTGGTCCCCAAGGGCCACCTCGTCACCTGTTCCGATTCAGCTGCCCCCAACGCAGCCAAAAAGATTTACTTTGAATTATTTCCAGCAGCATTTAGATTTTTGAAGAGTTCTAGGCAGACCTGTCACGGTCACTTGTAATGATGCCTTTCTGATATTTTGTCTATAAAAACCACCCGAAGCAATATTGTAAAGGGTTGGTTGGTTGGTAGTAGTAGTTGTTGGTCAGTTTTTGTTCCAGCAATTTTCTCTGAGTAAAGACTCGCACTGTAACTGTCATATTTTTCATAATCAAAGATTGCTGAAAGCATGGATTGCGAAACAACATGTTGTTTTCTCTTGGCCAAGGAATGATCACGGAATTCCTATGTCTCTGCATGATCCAATAAGTGTTCTTCTTCCCTGTTTATTTTATGTTTTTATCATCTTTCCGCCTTTCTAAGTTGCAGGAAAAAAGAATAGCTTAAGATTTGTTTAAATACACCTTAAGTTCAATTTCTGCACTTTTCGATGTTTTCTTTTGAAACAGTTATGATCTAGAATTCTTAACTGCTCTAGTTTACCCTGTTTCTTTCGCAAATGAGTGCATGTCTTTGGAATTCTTAACTGCTCCGGGATCCCACTCATCCACTTCTCCCCTGTGTCAGCATGATGAAATGATTCTCTTTTGCCTTTCATCCCTGATGTTCATTCCGTACTTTCACCAGCCTGAGTATTGTATCCTGCATGGCTATCCCGCTCCGTATCCCCTTGTGACCAAGAAAACGCTCGCATGCCGCAACCTGTGACTCCATGCCCAATGGTTCAAAACTTATAACACTTTATTGTGGCTCTTTACTCGAGAATCCTACCTTCCTCCCAATCACAGTCAACATTCCCTTGAAGTCAGAAAGCTAGCCTAAAATCATCAACTAAGGTTGAATCTAAAGGAGAGAGCCCTCTCCGATTGCAGGTGGGCTAGAACCTGCAATCAAAAGATTGGTTTGTGGTTACCTCGGCTGTATCCCTAATAGGAGCATAGGGACAACTTGAGTGATAACATAATGGCGACTCTGTTGGGGACCTCATCAGATAAATCAATGCAATCAATCTGCAGCTCTATAGTGGAAGAAACCGACTTGTAAAAGTCTCGGTCGACCTGTATCTGCGTGCACCATTGGGGATTCAAACACACGGTTCATCTTTAAACCCTAATGGAGGAAGTGCTCCTATTTTTGAAAGCTTGTCATGTTTAGTTCTGATCTTTGGTGGTGGACAGAGATCAGGCACTTCAGAATCCAGACATCCACCTGGCAACTCCACTTCAATTTCAATCAAAGGCTCCACTGAGGAACGAACCAAATGTTACAGCCAAGTGCCCCATGTATTAACAACAAAAGAGAATGACCGAATCTTGGGAAGAACTTCCGATAGAAGAAACTTTAGAAAAATGCAGAGAAAGTTTATCAGAGTTTGAGCTTGATGATAGATTTTTCAGAAAGGTATTGTCAACAATACCTGGCAGCCGGAATAAATTGTTCCTTGAGTTTGTTGTGCAAAAATATGAGAATGAAATTGAACTCTTGGGAGCTCAAATTCAAGCTTATGATTTTCGCAACCCTCAAGAGTTTCGCCAAAATCTTCCTCCTCCAGTTCAGCGGGAAAAAGTGTTGTCGCCTGAATTACAGTTTGAGTATGATCTGGGATCCAAGGGAAAGACAGAAGGATCAATAGCTAGGGTCATTACCGACGATGTAACTGATCCTTCCATACCAAAGAACCCAGAATCATACCTGAGCTTCCATGCCCATATTCAGGAGGGAACACTGTTGCCCGAGGACCTGAGGATTCTGTGTGATCTGGGATTCAAGGGAAAGACAGAAGGATCATCTGGTAGGCTCATTACCGAAGATGCAGCTGCTCCCCTCGACCCAGAAGATCCTAAATCATGCCGAAGTCTCTCGTCCTCAACTCAGGAGAAGATGCCGCCACCTGCTGATTCACGGACTCTGCATGATTCTACTCAAGATTCCAACGAAGCAGAGGAAGTTCTCTCACAGGGTAAGTTCATTGATCCAATCATAGATTACATGGAACTTTGGTTTAACAAACTTTTGCTAACATGTTTCCTCAGTGAAGATCGTAAGCTTCAGCGCCAAATGACGGAGGCCACAATTTTGGTTGTGAAAGCATATGCCCGGGTGATGCTTTTGCGTTCAGAAACGATCAGTCAGCAAGATTATCTTGTTTCACAGTTGCTTGAATGGCTGCACTGGTTATTTGATTTTACATAACAGAAAAGCAGTTGCTGGTTAGGGTAGGTAGGTAGAAGAAAAAAAGCAGCCGAAGGAAATAAATTTTTGCAGAGGACAGCAAGAAAATAAAAAATCAAGGCGTTCTGGCCTGCTGTTCTTGACTTCCCGCAAGGAGAAGCCATCCCCGAGTGGAGCCACTGTTAGCTCCTGCTGCAGCAGGTATTCATTTTTCATGATTGGCATTTCAAAGGCCAAATATGTCGTACTTTGCTTGCTGCAATGCTCCATATTTGCTCAAACAGTCTCCAAATGAAGAAGGCTACTTCAAGATTC